>OX637575.1:2960702-3220246 GCA_951800085.1 Comarum palustre
AATTTGAGAGCAGGTCTCCCTCCAGGCCCTCCACCACGAACAAGTTTCTTTGCTTTGGCGCGCCTCATGATTGATATATTCTGGGTTTAAAACAAGAACCTCATGCCGTTCATAGCTAAGATCTAACTACGTCACACTCATGAGAGAAGAAAAACGTGTTTGGATAATGAAATGATACGCCTCTTAAGAAGATAGATCGACATGATAGAATCAAATTCACATCAATGATCGAGTTTCACAAGTTACCAACTCAGATATTTCTTCTTTCTTTCTAGGTTTAAGCACAAGATCGAGTTTGCATAATAAGGGGTATTTGTATTCGGTGTGAAAATGGATTTTCTCGAACAACCAAGCTTGAGGGCGTGCCAGTACCTATGGGTCATGTACAACCTTGATCTTGATGCGTGTTCGCCTTCTGACTTCTCTTCAAACGATTGTTGTACAGGCGTTGTTCAGGTCTGCATTCAGGTTCTTCTTAGACCTAGCTGAAGAGCAACTAAGATTTTTCTCCTCCTCTTGAGAAGTGGACGTTCCTACTCAGATCCGTGTGGTTGAGTAGAGCTAAAAATCAGGAGTGTAGTGCGTTCGCCAAAGGGTTCCTTGACAAACCGGGGATATTTGCTAGCGTTCTCACTCTAACAATGGTTTTTTGAGGGTATTCGCCTACGGATAGGGCTTTATAAAGTGATGATGGACTGATCGGTCACGGATGAGGCTTGGTGAGGTAGAAGCGGGTATTGCTCACGGATGAGGCTTTGGTGAGTAGCTGTGGGGAATACCAACGGATAGGGCTTTGGTGGACAAAAAGACTCGAAGAATCTTTCTCGTAGAGGTGCTCCAGAGGGGTTTGTTTTGTAGTGTGCAAAAGTTGTGTTGAATCATTGAGATGTCTCTTATCTCTGTAACTTGACCCCTTTATATAGTGAACACAATGGTTTGTTCTTTCTTGCGGAACAAGACATATCAAATCTTCTTGGATCTTCAAAGGATTCCTTAAGCAACCACCAATCCTTATCAATCATGACTTCCAATCGAGATGAAACACATTAATAATAACGTAGACCGCAAGAATCGGTCCACTAGGCTCTCTTCCTAAGCATTCGCTGAAAGATAATATTTTGGCCCAAACATTGCCCCTAGGACTTAAGATTGAACACAAAGCCCAGTTGTGAAATCGATAAGGGCTAAAAACCCGGCCCAGTTTCTTTAAAATAATAGGAAACGTTGTATCGTTTCCCCCTTCACCGTCGTCTACCTTCAGCAAACAACACTTTGATTCAGAGGCACCTGTTTGACTCCTCTAAATACCCTAACGCCAAATCTCGTTCTCATCCTTTCTTCAACACCATGGCTGACATTCCAACCCAAGACGCTGTCATTGATGGAAAAAGAATCTCTGAAAACATCAAAGATATTGTTAACTCAACCTATTCTCAACTGGAATTGACCACCAGAGCCACCGCCGGACTTGGGCCATTCATAAAAAAGCTCTTAGAAGTTCAGCACTACTATCATGAATCCAGGATCCCCATATTTCTTTTCCAAAACGTTTCTGCAGATGTCACCTCTTGGCAGAAGCAAAGTGACTGTCCAACCAGAATTGAAGCCTGGCCATTTCTAAGTGATCAAACGATGCAGTGGTATCAGAATCGTCGGGCTCTTGATATGGATGGATGGAGACTGGCAGGAATCGCGGATGCTATTGATCTCAGTTTCAACCTGAACAATCGCAGCGCGAATCGACCCCCAATGATGGCTGCTACCTGTTTCTGGAATTCCTACAGTAATACCTTCGATTTCAGGTTTGGTCAGATGGTATCACCCTCCTGGACATTTATGCAATCACTCGCTTCCTAGCTACTGAAGAAGCATACCAGGAACACCTCTTTGAAGATGCAGATGTCTTCCACATCACCAACCCAGTAGACTATCCTACACACCTATCCTATAAAGAATGGGTTGGACATTTCTATGCTCGTGCAGATAAGCAGGGCAGAATCGCCTTCCTTGACTTCTGGCTTCATAAGTTCGTGGCCTGCACCACCACTTAAAAATTGACTAAGACCTGGGCACGCTCTGCAACCCTTCTCTTCAACAGGCACCACCTTGGCTTGGCTCAACTGGTATTGGGGTTCCTTTATAGAGCACTGTACAAGTAGTCCCTTCATCAGTTAAATTATAGTGATATGTCTGGTCCCTTTTGGATACTAGACCTCTGGTTGCAGATTTACTTTGTCCAATTTAGAGATGAGCAGGTCACAGACTTCCCAGCGAATCAAGTACTAGGGACAGCATTCGCCAATGCTTCTTCACCTCCATCTATAGGATATGTCAGGTCTCTGGAGTACCTTTTCAACTTGGACGCTACCACACTAGACTCCGGTCTTCTAGTCCTTAATTATAAATATCCTGAAACTCTGGTGAACGGGTTCATGTGGTCCACAGCACAATCTCCTGAAGAGCGAATACTATTTAATCAGTTTATCTCTGCGATGGATATTCCTCTCCCCAAACTGGCTGGCTTCGAACTATATGCACCAAACCACTTCTATCGCCAGCTTGGTCTCCATTAGCGTGTACCTTATCCTGTCACTGACAACCTCAACTGTTACAGTTCCTGGCGAATCGAGAAAGTGCCAAGGCAGAAGATCGGGGATCCTCGTTTCAAACCCAATGAAAATAAAAAAAATGATCATCCTTGCAGGGGCTGCTCATGATGTGGAGTATAACTCAAACCTTATTTGAAGAGGTGACTAACTCATCGTCATCTGCCAAAACAATGACAATTAAGGTCACTGGACCATTCACATTGGTTCGCACAGATACAAAGGAAACAGTGGCCGGAATTGAAACGAGGAGATGGATTGTTTACCGCTTCATAAAGCCCTATCCGTAAGCGGTGATGGATTGTTTGCTCACGGATGAGGCTTGGTGAGGTAGAAGCGGGTATTGCTCACGGGTGAGGCTTTGGTGAGTAGCTGCGGGGAATGCCTACGGATAGGGCTTTGGTGGACAAAAAGACTCGAGGAATCTTTCTGGTAGAGGTGCTCCGGAGAGGCTTGTTTTGCAGTGTGCAAAAGTTGTGTTAAATCGTTGAGATGTCTCTTATCTCTGTAACTTGACCCCTTTATATAGTGAACACTAGGTTTTATTCTTTCTTGTGGATCAAAGCATATCAAATCTTCTTAGATCTTCAAAGGATTCCTTAAGCAACCATAAATCCTTACTAATCATGATTTCCAATCGAGAGGAAACACATTAATAATAACGTAGACCGCAAGAATCGGTCCACTGGGCTCTCTTCCTAAGCATTCGCTGAAAGATAATATTTTGGCCCAAACAATTTGACAATACACCTAATTTATTAGGTCCGATTTAGATTAAACTCATATCTTTACAGTATTTTGAAATACACCCACCGATTAATTAGGTTGATTTATTAGAAAAATTTATTTATATTTTATCTTAAAAATAGAACATGTTCAATAATGAAATTGCAAGATTTGTCATTGTTCAAACGCAAGCCAATTATCCTGGTTTTTTACCTGCGTCCCCTAACCCCTAACACTTAAACCCTAAAATCCTATACCCAAAACTCAATTCCTCCATAAACCCTAAACCATATACCCTAACCCTAACCTAAAACCATATACCGAAAACTCAATTCCACTATTTGTAACATAACTTAAAGTTAGAAAACAAAATGCATGGTTTATACCTTCACCATGATCACAAATTAAAATGTAGAAAAAAATAGCATACATGTATTCGAGAATGGTTAACCACTTCGATAAACCAACACAATTTGACACAATCATATATTAACTATCAGTGTTGTTTACCTGGTCAGTGACTGACCAAAGAATTCATAGTCATTCACCGTTGGATCTAAATCCAAGGGTGGAGAGAATTACTTTTAAGTAAGATTGTTTTGTTCTCCACCATTGGATTTAGATCCAATAATGACTGACATGAATTTTTTGGTCAGTCACTGACTAAAGATGAACACTACTATACTAACTATATAGACAAATATGAGAGTGAAAAATGGAATGACAAACGACAATGAAAACAAATAAAACCGAATGAAAAATAAAATAAATAAAACAATCTTTTAATTAAGATTGTTTTGTTCTTCACCATTGGATTTAGATCTAACGGTGACTGACCATGAATTTTTTGATCAGTCACTGACCATGTGAACATTATTGTACTAACTATATAGACAAACAAGAGAGCGAAAAATGGAAGGACAAATGACAATGAAAACAAATAAAGCCAAATGAAAAATAAAAGCATTCAGTAATTATATTAATTTATAAAATTAAGTTTTTAATTAATGTAGTAACATTAATCTGACAAAAGTCAGCAGATATATTTACGGAATGTATAAATCTACTTAAACAAACAAAATGAACATCGCAAGAGCAAAATGTCAGTGAAAAAATTGAAATACATTTAAATTTCTGAAATAAAGTCTATAAGACAGACTAAATTATTACATTAGGTGTAAATTAAAAAAAATACTGAATGAGTTTATCTAAAAAGATGGTATTTTTATTTAATTATCTAGCAATAACAAAAAAATTATTTATTCAAAAAGAAACTAGAAGAAATCTATCCAAAAAAACTAGAAGAAGATGTAACTATCCGAACTGTTTCAAACTTCTGCTTCTAAAATCCAGACTGTTTGGTTCCTCGTATATTACTATCCAGACTGTTTGGTTCCTCAGATATGATATTGATGATCCAAAGTACTGTAAGCATAATTTGTAAAATGATGTGTTCGATGTGAAGCTAGCACTAAGCAACATGAGGGTTGTTGTCTGGTCACATCAGTTTTTGGCTATACATTCTGGGTGAGCTAATATTAAGTTCTTCAGTAAGAAATTAACACACAGGATTTGAGCAAAACAGACTGACCGGAATTGCCACTCTATTTTAGTCTATTTCAACCTTCACATCTCATCCCCACTTTAATCAATCTTATAGTGGCGAGTGTCTCGGTGGATATGCATCTGGTCATCGATCGCTCGTTTAATAAGATTACAAATTTTAGAATGTGATAGAGAAATGAAACCGATCTTAGATCGACAGTAACTAAATAAAGTCAAATAAAAATAAAATAGAATAAAATCTAAATTCATAAAAAAATAAAATTAAAAAAATTTGTCTGTGATATATATGCACAAGGTGCACCCTAGAATTCTCGCTTATATTGCTATATGAACTATTCAACAAATCATTATCTCGCTTTATTTCTTATTAACATTTTAATCTGCTGCGTGTTAATTTATTTTTATATTTTATAAATTTATTTTATAATTAATATTTAAATATTTTATTTAGTTAATAATATTTAAACTTTCTCACTTTCTAATTTTATATCCACCTTTTTCTTTTTCTATAGTTAATTAAATCATCAAATTTAAAATTTTAATTAATGAAGGAATTTTAAACTCTTTAAAAATTTAACTATTTTTTAAAAATTTTCTGACTTTATTAATATTAATTTTGCCAACGCATGCGATGCTGACTTTTCCAATTCCGGAAAAAAACTAAGAATAGGAGAAATCCATCCGTCTCATATTTTATAGTTAATTGACGGACTTAAAATAATTTGAGACTTTATACTCTCCTCACTCGTCTTTATCAATAATTATAATATAGGGTTTTAGCTAGAATTTGATTAATGAAAAGCATGCATATACTAGGGTTTAGGTTTTTGTTTGCTTATATATTTTCTTCTTGCAGTAACCCTATCTTTAATTAATCGATCGGCCATATACATGCACTGATGAACGAGTAGATAGGTAGCTACACCAATCTTTTCAGCTCGATCTTTTTTTTCCAGGTTTTCCACTGTTTAGTTTCCTGAGAGGCTGAGAACTAAACCAGGTTCCGAATTACGACATGGATCATATGATTCGATCAGGTCGACAAGTCAAAGAATTCTGGGTTTAGTTGAACTTCCAGCTTTCCATCGTTTTCAGTTGAACAGGTGCTCGAGATCTTCTATATCCGAACAACGTTGACAGCGCGCAGCTTCCATTAGTGAAAGAGCCTATGAGGATTTTAATTAGAACCACTTGCTAACAATTTTAAAAGGATTGGGGAAGGGCAGCATCAGATAATTGAGATTTAATCTTGACCGGTACAGCTAGAATCATCATTATTCGCATGCATGCTTTCCTTTTCGGTCACTTCATAATCAACACCTTCTTGATCAGCTTAGATAGACTTATATATGACTTTAAATTAAGAAAACCTTACTCCTCAATAATGACCAAACTTTTACACCACCATCATACCGCATATTGAAACTATCTAATGAAGATCAAAAGGTTGTTGTTTTTTTATGAGATAAATATTACAATTTTATGAGTTAAATGCATGATTTTGAATTTATAAATTACTTTTATATTTATAGTCAAATCTTATTATATATACATATTATTTGATAAATAATTCTATAACGAGCATACATGACATGTGTATTATGAAAATTTCACACATATATACTTGTACAAAGATGAAAAAATAACGATACTTGTATCGTCAAATTTATGTATGTGTATATATATATATCATGAAGATATTAGATATATGTAGGTGCATTATCCTACTTTTTCTTAAGTGAAAGACTGTATTATAGACTCCGGTTATAATATTTATTGATCTTTTTAGGATGTCATCTTATATCAAAACAAATAGAGTCGTTATTAGTGTAGTATTTTGTATTGGTTTGTGCATTTTGAGTATTGTAAAGATTTTTAATATTATTTTATGCCTTTGTAATAAATGATTTAGATGTAATGTCCTTATTTTTGTATCTAACGGTTTCATTAATCAAAGGTTAAAGACAACTACATAGTTATTTTATTAAAAATGTATTTTATAAAAATGTATTATCGATTCCTTATTAAGCATATTGGCTACGATATCCAAAAATGGATGTTGCACAGAGCGGTTTTTCCTAATGATGAGCCTTTGGAGGGATAAGTGTTCTGATAATCCATTAATATTATAATAGAGAGAAAACCAGCAGATCATATCATTTTCTTTGGGACACGTGGTATTGTAAAACAATGTAATTCCATAAAACGAGTCACTGTCAAGTATAGAACAAAGTTATCTTGATTCTTTTTTTCTTAAATTGTGGCGGGGGTGACATAAGAAGGACATAAACTCTATTTGATACTAATTAACTCTCTCTAAATATTATAATTAATTTTATCACTCTCCCCATTACATATATTTTATCGAAGTCTACCATCATCAACTTCAAGTTAATGCTAACAAGTAATCTACTATGTAAGTCACTGTGAATTGTAGAAATATTAAACTCTGATGAAAATGTCTTATATATTGCATGTCTTTAAGAAAGTTCTAACATATTAAAAGTTAATGGTAAACAAACCAGGTTGTCAGCTTTACATTTTTATCAAGATTTTAAATATTTTTAATATTTTTAATATTATTTTAAAATTTTTATTTTTTATAAGTATTGATATTAATTTTTATATATTTCTGATATTTTATATTTAACCTATTTTAAGTCAAAATATATAATTTTTATAAAAAAATTTAAAAAAAAACATCGATATTTGATTATTTCTCGATATATCAATCAAAATTTCTCTTTTCTGAACTACAAAAATTTCTATGATTATCAATATTTTAGTCCTAAGATTGTATGAAATTTTTTTACTTTATATCAAACACTCTTATGAATATTTAATCAACATATCATTGTTTACAATGTCATCCCGTCTGTCTAAGTGTCGTTTAGGCCTTTACCAAAAAAAAGTGTCGTTTAGGCATTCCATTTCAACCATTTACCATGCATATTAACGCTTAGCCAGTAAGCTATATATAATATTTTAAAATATAAACGTCAGACCTATCCATGCATTTTATGGCATGGATACCTCAAACTTTTCATCTATCTGAAAAAGCGTACTGGGAGTTTTTAGACCTTGCAAAATAAGGCCATAAACGTGTAATCGTGTCTGAAATAACTCATATTTCCCAAATTTGCGATACTTACATTGTGTATCAAATGATAAAACGCACGAATTATTAGAGGTGACTAAAGAAAAAGAATGAGGGCTGGGTTTCAAATCTTGCTAGATTGACTACTCGTGATGAGTGATCACATGGTGGTTTATGTTACCTTGTTTGTAAGGCAAGTAAACAATTCTCTGCACCAAGTCTAGGTTAAAATGTTTTAGACAAGTAATGCAAATACAAAATGTAAACTTAGTTTCTCGTATTATTCATATGTACGAATGAGTATAAATTTCCCGACTACCTTAACGTTTCACCTTGTTTGCCAACTCACTCAATCTCATCATTCTCATGTCATATGTCCATTTTCATAATTATCTTTAACCATGGTCAGTAATATACAACTTTAACAATTTTGTTTTCTTTTGAACACAATTTTATGTCATAAATAAATAAATTTAATTTAATCCATTCAACATAAATGCAAACCCTAAACTCAATTTATATCTATTTATTTAAAAACTCAATTTTAAAATATCTAAACCTCAAAAACCCTAAACCGAACCCCAACCAACAGAATTATAATAAATAAAATTAAGTTACAATTAATATTTATAAGAAATAAATATATCATTATATTATTAATCATGATTTGATATCAATATTAATTAAGATAATTTGTCTTATAAAACTGCCATTAGGTAAATTATTTTTGCTACTCCTTAAAATTTAACCAAACTGAATAAGACTACATAAAAAGGTATAATAGTAAAGAATTAAATCACAAATCTCTATTAAATCAGGATCAATTGAAAGTAAGATAAAATTTGATATTTCAAACCTGTTCAATTGGGGTCAGTTGATTACGTCTACGGCACCACCCAAAAAAGTGCACGTACATCTCCTCCCATCGCCTCAAAAAATAATTGTTATCTCATGAATTCCATCGGGTCAAGTAAATTTTTCTTTTAGTTTGTAATATATTCTAAACTTAGTAGGTTTCTACGAATTAAACTGAAGTTTATGGTTTTTTTTCAATTGATCTCAATTTTCGAAACCCTTTCGTTGTTTTTTTTTAAATATCGAAAATGATATATAAGTTCAAACTAGAAAATACCATGCCGTATCTCTATCTGTCACACCCCGAATCTTGTGAAGTTAATAAAAGTTACCTTTCACAGAGATTCACGACTTACCGAGGACTTTTAATTGCGATCGGTAATTCGATAAGTTATCGCTCGAGTTAATTTCGAGTTTTTAAAAGAACTCCAAATACCTGAATTGATGACTCGATGTTGTAGTACGTGTCGACACGAGTCTCCCGGTATTTTCGGAATATTTTTCGGAGCTTCTGGCTAATTTCTGTGAATTTATGAAGTGTATGGTAATTTCCAATTTCTATTCCGGTAAATAATTTTTACCATTCTATCATTTACTTCTTACCCATCTTAAATCTGAACCGTTGGATCTTTTCAAGATTGAATCTCAACCGTTGATTTCCCTATAAATAGAGAAGAGAGGTTTGACCGAGTCAAACCTCCCCAAATCGGTCAAACCGAGCTCCCCGAGCTCTCCTCCTGCGTCGGTGATCCCAGCTCGACGCCGGCGATTCCGGCCACCGTTCGCCGGCGGACAACCACCAATCTCTTCCTCTTCTCATTCTCATCAAAACCCCCTTACCAATTTCTTCAAATATCTGTTGTGGGAGAGGCTTGGCTGACGAGGAGCTCGGCTGTGCTCCGATCGAGTTTCAGAAATTGGTCACGACAGAGGGCGCGAGTGGTGGTGACAGCTTCGCCTCGTCATCCTGGTTCTATTTATGTCCTCAGTTGTCAAAGAAAAGGCCTGAGGAAGAAGTTTGAACGGAAGAAGACTTGAGTTTTCTCGGCCATGGATCGGTGTCCTCCGGTCACGGATGAAGGTAAGTGAGGTATGAAAGATGACCTACTCTTCGTGTTCTAACTCTTTGTATAATTGAATTCGAGTTTGTGTGTGTTTTGGAGAAGTTGGGGTTTTTGGGCAGTGTTGGTCTGCTACTGTGTTCAGCGGCGATAGAGGTGGTGGTTCTATAGTTGTTAGTACATGTTATGAACATTGGTAATTATAGAAGTGTGATGATATCCAAAGTTTAATACACAATTATGGGTGCCATAGTTGGAGACGTTTTGGCAATTTTGGGTTTTGAAATAGTTATGTTGATATTGACAGAAGCTAGTTTAATTGGTTGTGCTTAACTCAGAGATGGAGTTTATTGACTGATGATTAAGATGGCTGCTGAGGAAGTCACCTTGACATTGCTGGGTGCAGAGGTCACCCTAGGCAGAGAGATAGAGGTGAGACGAGGTAAAGAACTCATTCTTGGTTTTGATTTTGGTATTGGAGTTGTTACTGTTGTTGGGATGATAAATTGATGTTGTTTTGTTGTCGTGTGGTCGATAACTTGGTGACGAAGGAAACGGGGAGATGATGGCGAAATTCCGGCAAGTCACCGGAATCCGGAGAAGATTCCGGTGATACGGTAAAACCGGCTGAATGCCGAAGAGGTAGGAGTTGATTCTTTCAATAACCTAATTGTCGTAAAGTTTCCGTAAATTAAAGAATTGGATTATTTACGGTTAATTGGACGTAAGTAGGAAGTTTCCATTTTGGGAAACTTGCCATTCTAAAGAAGACTTACCAATTTAGGAAACTTTCTATTTTGGGAAACTTTCCCTTTTTGGAATGTTTCCATTTATGAGAAAATGATTAATCGGTAAATCGACTCGAGGTTAAATATATTGGTTAATATGACACGTTAGGTGTCCATAGTAATTCAACGAATTAATACGTGACACCCTAACGTCAAGTTAAAAGTAATAAAGGAAAGTTCGGAAGCTGAGTCGGACTTTCGGTAAATTGAAAAGGAGTCGATGACCGGGAAAGAAAGTTAAAAAGGTTAAAGTGCCATAAAACGGAACTTGGTCAACATGTGGTCAAATAAGAATTTCCTGGTCAAACTAGGAAAAGACCAAGTCAACCGTGATTGACTAATTTGATGATTTGTTGTACAGTCTCTGGTCGGACGTGAGATGGGCTCGACTACGCGGGTAGTTTGAGGGTGTCGCTCGAGGAGCTTTCCGAGCGGGAAGGTCGCAATAGTACTGTGAGTGGACATATTATTTTAAATAAATGCATGCTTTAATTATTGAGTTAATTGCATGGTTTTATGATGGTTTTCGAGAATCATATCTTTCTCGGGTTCTTGAACAATTTTATTTGGTTAAAGTTTAGCGGGAGCCTCGGTTAAAGATTTTTACTATGGTTTGAGATATTGACACTTATGCGTGAAGTATTTACATTATTACTCAATTTTCTATTTCTCCCGAAAATGGTTATAGACGGTGATGGCCGTCCTTCGAATGGATTTGAACCCGAGACTTCGTTGGAAATTGGTTTTATGCGTATATGACAAGGAATTGTTTTACTTATTTGTTTTGGGAAGAGAATTTGATTATTATCTTGTTATGAATTTTTATTTTAAGGGTTGACCAATAAATATGCTAGTTAGAGTAGCGTGAGGGCGCTACTAGAGCTCTTAGCTCCGACCCTAGCCTGAGAGGTCAGGCAAACTACGTAGTGCACTATGAGGGTTGACCATTTCCACTTTATCTAGAGCTCTTAGCTCCGACCCTGGTCTGAGAGGTCAGACAAGCCTGAGAGGTCAGGTTGATATTATAAGGGTTGACCGTTATCACATATTCTAGAGCTCTTAGCTCCGACCCTGGTCTGAGAGGTCAGACAAGCCTGAGAGGTCAGGTTGATATTATAAGGGTTGACCGTATTATTTTTTCTAGCTAGCATAGCGTAGCGTGAGGGCGCTACTAGAGCTCTTAGCTCTGACCCTAGTCTGAGAGGTCAGACTTATTATGTTTGGTGAACATTTCTCTTCCCATATTCTTTATTTGTTTACCTTGTCATGCGTTTGTGGAAATTTGGTAATTGTGGGCATGCATAAATGTTATTTGAATCATTAAAGTTTTGGGAGAGCATTAAAGGAAATAGAGTTTTTATATTTCATTTTCGTCCACTCACTCTAACAGTTTTTAAATGTTTCTCCCCTGGGCCTTTCGTTTTTAAATGCCCAGTGATGCAGGGTTCTTGAGAGGAGGTCGAGCGCGTACGAGAGTCGAGGCATAGTCGATCATTTCCGTTGCTGCTGGAAATTCTTTGGGTAATCATCTCTATAGACTGCTCTGACTAACCCGGTTTAGTTAGTTGTGTAGGAAGGGTTGGCCATTTCAAGGGAGTTGCGGTAAGAAGTTCCCTTGAGGTGGTCCCCGCAGGATTTACTTCGGGTTAAAGGGGTTTAACCCGGGGTGGGTCCTGTCACTATCGACTAAAAATGAATAAAGAGTTTGTGACACAAAGGTCACAGCGATACATAGGAGATAAGCCAAATCATTAACACGTTAAGACGCTCTACTTATTGAGGGCCTACAAACTAAGCATGACGAGCAAAGTTAGCAAAGTTTAAATAATAAAAAACTTAAATGTTCTCCTTGACCTTCACGTTAGGGCATGACCGATGCGACCGTTCCAGCAACTTCTTTCACATGCTTCGAAGATGTAATTCCTTCAACAGCCCTCTTAGCTGCTCTCTTAGCAGCACTTACAGTTGGATTCTTGTTCTTGAATCCAAGCTTGCGTCCCCTTTTCTTGAGAGTTTGGCCTCCCCATAATGTTATAAGTGTGCCTCTACAAGATTGAGGCATCAGCAACGCCACCCAACATAACAGCCCATCAGCCTCGGGAGTTCGCTCATACGCCAGATTTACTGGCTTCTCGATCAATGAATTAGTCAAATTCGGCCACCTTTCATCAACAATTCCAAGCTTTCATGGTTTGCAAGGATCTCTTCGCTTGCTAGCTTGAACCGGACTCGACATCAAAGAATTCGACTAGGTCATTCATTTGATCCCCCAGCTATGTGTTTTTGGATTAGGTTAGACCTCTGATCCACTTGACTCGCATCATCCAATGAGTTTTTGAAGAAAATTAAAGACGGAGATGAGAGTTTTAGCAGTAGCCTAGATAGCCACAAAAAATCGGCTGCGTATTACCATCTGAATATGACATATATGGGTGGTCAAAGATTGCCGCCATGATTGAGAAGAAGGTTTTTGGGTTTCTGGGTTAAGGGCGCTCATGCTAGGGTTTTTTCTAAAACGAATATATCGTGTTTAACACTTTTAAACTAAACTACCCCTTTTGTGGTTTAGTTTTTACTTTATACTGTTTAATTTACCATGCATCCATGCCAATGATCTATTATAAAATGATTTGCTAGATGGATTAATTTTCATGGTCCGTGTTTGCAGGGGTCTTGACAGAAACAATAACATGAAGGAAGACTAGAGAAATCGGATATGGTTTTAGGGTTTTCTCGATTTACTTAGGTCTGTGTAAAGATCTAATGGTTGCTGCTTGGTTGGACAAAAAAGGAGAAAATAGTTCACTAATATTTGTGAAAAAAAAAAATAAACGCGCGTGCATGATGGTTGACTCTTTGGCTTTCTTTACCAGTATTTATCTTTCTGCATTCTTTTATTTTTCTTTACATTCCACCCATTTATCTTTCTTGTAATTATTTAATTATAAAATTAAATTTATGAATACATATATTTACAATATCTAACTCAGTTTTGTTAGAATGATGAGGGTTAGCATTAGTACAAATATGAAGAACAATTTTATAGCTCCAACCTTGTGATGGTGTTATGCCATAGTCACCGATGTCGCACCAAAAACCCTTGCCACTGCTTTCGAGCCCGAACACCTTTGCTAATGTTTTCTCCTAAACTTGGTGTAAATGAAAAAAGTGTAAATAATGTCTGATATTTTGGAGAAGTAAAATTTTAGTATCTCATAATTAAAAAACTTAAAAACGGTATCTCACGTTTTTAATATAACTGAAGATCGGTGTCTAGTGTTGTTAGCTCAGTTAAAAAACTTAACGGGAGTCATATTTTTATCATAAAATTACTAATCTAACATTTAGTTTTTATTTTTATGTATTATAGTAGTTCAAACAATGTCGGACATTTCAACCATTCTATCTTTTGATATCTCTACTTTTAAAAAAATTCAAAACAACATCTCATGTTCTTACTCCAATAGAAGATTGGTATCTAGCTTCCATGCAAGCGCACACGTGCGAAAGGACCGCGCTCACACGTGCGTAGAATGTATGTTATGTTATTTACTTACTTCCTTGATAGAACAAACTGTAAATATATACAAGGTTTTGTTCAATACTTACACGAAACACCAATTTCTTTTTCCCATTACCTAATTAATAAATAAACAGACCAACATGATTGTAATTGGACTCTTCTAATTACAGTCCAACTCAAACTGATGACCATAACTACACATATCGTGTATAGTACTAGGGCTGGGCATGGGATGAGACAGGATTCGCTGAATTTTGTCCCGTCTAGAAAATATATTATTGGGACGAGACGAGATTGCATTTATAGAAACGTATCACGTATAGGACGATCCTGTTTGGTACCGGGACGAGATCGGATCGGGACCGGGATCCTGCAACGATAGAAATATAAAAAAAAATAAAGAAGAGATAAATTGATCATAAATTCTTGAATAAATTTTATATCTATTTTTATAAAGTTAATATGAACTCATCCAATATTGATGAGGATTTTATTATGTATTAATTTCTTATATATATATATATATTCTTTGGTGTTCATGGTATAATTGTCCTAATTCTAAACTTCTAACTCTATATAAGTACAAAACGAACAAAAATTGTAAAAATGAAAAGAGATCAATAATCAATTAATTAAATGCTTGTAATTTGTATCTAACTAATTAATTAAAATCACGAGAAAACTCTCAAGTTTGAAAAATAAAAGGAGCTTCAGTTATCACTACATAGCTTCGTTGTAGCGGTCGATATCTTTCATATGATCATCATCAAATGTGAATGAATTATCTAACTCTTGTTGTATGAAACTAGTACTATGAATTTATATTTAGGTTTTGGACTTTTCATTGAGTGTTTTTGAGTTTATTGTAAGATATTATACACCCTAAAAATCAGACGGTTATGATCGGATACAAGTACATTTATACTTTTAGGATGGTCACGTCTTGATCCTGTCCTGTCTAGTTTCTAAACTATCAGGACGAGACAGTACCGCTATTTTAAAATTTTGTCCCGTTCCGTTAATTTTTTATACGGAACCGGGACGGATTCAAAATTACTGTACGAAGTGTCCAACCCTAGTGTATATTGTATTCAAATCCTTATGGTTCTTCAGCATTTTCAACAAGACGATGGAAGGACTATATAACTGCAGATTCAAAAATGTATTAAAAACTGCAGATTCCAAATGATCCTTATACAGCACCACAGTCCTAGTCTTGATCCTCACTAATAGAAATGCAAAAGTGCAAACATGTCTTGGCGTAAATGAAAAAAATGTGTAAAGAAAGAAGTAAAATTTTAATATCTCACATCTAACCCTAATTTCTCGCCTTCCACTAAAGCATAAATATTAAGTTACTTTCAATTTTTATAATAAATAAATTTATTATTATAAAATTATATTATTAATCATGATTAGATATATATTTTTTCAAAATTAGTTTTAAAACTGTTGTTATTAAAAGCTTGAATAAGTAAACTTGAAGGCATGATGTCCTAGCCTCATACTGTGTTCTAACCATCAAAATTTAAAGTAGTAATTGTATAAGTTGTTATATCTTTTATTAAACGTATTTCTCTCGCCTTTAACAATTTTTCATAATTTTAATGTTTTTTTTGACTTTCAATGTTGTTAATAAAAATATTATTAACGTGTTAAATGATATAATAAAATCAGATAATACATCTATTGATTAAAAAATATTAAATTAATGTTTATAGCTTAAAAAATAAACGCACGGCTCTTTCGCACACGTATCAAGATGATACATTTCAGTTAAACATGATGAGGGGCATTGACATGTGTTGCATACGAACCACCGTATACGAAGATAGTCAGATATGCTGTGACCCGCTGTCATGTGCTGAAGACTCTGATTCCGCAGTATGTTCGAATGGTCGCGGGTTCACGTTTTCTAGTTGTGCAACCGAGTAGCAGCCGATCATTCCCTCGTCGTGGATAATATCAAGGCGGTCAAGTAGAAAATAAAAAAGAACCAAAATTTGTCACACCAATCCCGAGAGAATCAAGCACGGAGATGTCGCCACTTGTTAGAAATATGTTCGTGGCAGTTCCAGTGGGACAGGGCTTGTCTTTTCTTCGTTGGGTTTGTGGAAGAGAAGAGGGACACGTGCAATGTAATCACGTGATGGGGGCAGAAGACAGGGACGCGTGGGAGCTACAGCCATCGCACATGAAGCAGAGCGGGGATATTTCTCGTACGGGGAGCCAAGAGTAGTGTTTTGTCGGGACGCGTAAGGGGTTTTGGCGGTGCCCTAACTTTAGGACATGTGTACTACAGCAGCCCCCTGTAGGTCGCCGTCAACACTTCACGTGACGCCGTGACTACATATATTTTCGTCCGTATTAAGCGGAGGAGAGGGATTTTAACATCTATTTGTTAAAATTTTTTTAATAGTTTATTATATTTATTTTATAATTTTACTTTATTTATCTTAATTATTTAATTTTAGATCTATATAAACAACGGTGAATTCAGAAATAAATTTAAAACAAAAAACCGTCAAGAATTTATAGATGATAATCTATAGTTTTATCAATAAAATTTAGAGAATAGTTTTCATTAACAATAATTGAAGACATCGATTATCACCGTTTGCTCGATTGTAAGTTTTAGTATTTTTAGACTCTTTTTCTTTTTAAATTTTTTTTTGTGAGACTATTGGACTGCGCCTTGCGTCAATCTTTTTTCTTTTAAAATCCTCTTGTGAACTACTTTGTTTGCAAAAAAAGAGCCTGCATCTCTGTCTTCTTCGTCTTCCTCCGCTGCTTTTTTTGTAAATTCTCTGTCATTTTTGCCTCACGGCAAGCTATATAATCTCACGTACATAAAGAACCCAATCTAGCCAAGTGGCTAAACTCACCCACACTTAAATAAGCAGATTAGTTATACAAATTTTCAGTCAAATTAATAATCGTTAAAAATTCGAACTAGATCAATTCAATTGATGATCTAAATATATCAAACATGAGCCGTTCAAATTTATAATCAGTAAATCACATTTATAAATGTCATAAAGATTTTAAATTTGAATGAACATTTGAAAGGATTGTCTACCCATACATATCTACAAACTAAATTATCAAGATGTGAAAATCAAAATAAGCGATCAAAAAAGAGGTAAAATGAATAAATTTTCAACTAGTTCTCAACAAAAAGGTATTCGTTAGAACATCTCTCTTACCAAGAGTTTCTTTGATAAGTTCATCATTGTATATCGTTTTTCATTTAGCATTTTAGCATCAATAGTACCTTACGTACAAAACAAGCTTCATAAAATTATAAAACAAGAATCACTTAATGACATACTTAACCTTAAGCTATCTACATGAAGAGTCTAGTTGCAGTGGTTGTGTCAAAAATTTTAAGTTAATGAGACAAACAATAATAATAATAATTTATATATATTTTAATGATAATTGTTCTTGACAAATTGTTGCATAATAGTCTCATTAAGTATAATAATAATGAATCATTATCGATATATGAATCAAAAAAATATTTATAAGATAGTCACTCATCAGACTGCGTAATCGAGTCATTATAATATTTATAGCAAGAAATAATCTTGTTACACATGCAATCGCAACTGTGTGTTTGAAATATTCTTTTTTTTTAAAAAAAAAAAATTTGTAGTGAACAACATATTCTATTACTAAAAAGGCATAGGGAAAAAAGGTAAAAGAATTATATTTTTACAATGCATTATGGTCCAAATATATAGTCACTTTCAGTTTCATTATATATAATATAATATATATATATATAAGCATTTTTTGTGATTTCATCCGTGAGACACCTATATAGTATTTATCTACTAAGTTTTAATGTGAAATAATCAGTAAAACCAGAAACCCTTTAGGCCCCTTACTGTCTCCGCCTCTGTCTAGTTGAAAGTAGTATGAGTTATGAACCAAACCCTACATAACATGTTAGAAACCCACGGCCATTTGGCGATACGAATAGCTCGATCTTGATTCCCTTACTTCTCTATGCTGCTTTACTTCGTCGTTAAGAAGTTAATATAAAGCATCACAACTAGAACCATCAACCATAGTTAATTCTGGCAATAAAAGTACCTAGAGGTATGATAAAGCCTTAAGCTTTAGGCAGCCCTAAATAGAAGATCCTCCAACTATACGTACGTAACGAAAAATACACTCAAAAAGCTTCTGGGTGTTTATGCGATCTTAATTATGTTTCTTGATACTTCATTGATATAGGTCGGCAATGAGAGAGCAACTTTCCTTTTCTGCTAATCATCAAAACGAAACAGATCGATGATGTGACCATCTAATAGAATATAAGGGTTTAAGTGTTTTTTGCTTTTGAATAATATTCTTCCCTATATGACTCATTTTACTGCGAATCCTTTGATGGTATATGGGTAAGTCTGTTAATAGGAATCACTTCGATTTCATTTTTTCGATGCAATTATTTCATATATTATAGCTTATGAAAATCATCAATAATTAGATCACAGGATGTTACAGATGGAGTGTTATAACGTTTTTATTATTTTGATCATTGAAAATAAATTATTAGAATTAACTAATCAATGTCAGCGGGATTTGCATTTGAAAATGAGGGTCCAACTTCCCTACCGACTCGACGGTTTATGGTAGTTATTAAATCAATGGTAACAATTGGTTTGGTTCGAATTTAGTAGGTAAATACGTGTTTCTCTTTATTAAATTACTACCATCTTCTTTTTATCTTCATATAATTTTTTGGAAGAATGCATGCAAATTCTTGTTCTGATCTATCTTCTACAACACACTCGCTGTGGAGGGTGCTATCATTTCATATGCTTCTTTTTTCTTCGTTATTCTCGGTATGGAAAATCAAGTCTTATTATCGTATTGTCTTCGACTCTTCGTTGGGGGAAGCATGCAGTAGTCGCTGATCAGTGTCGGGCCTCGGTAAGGCGAGAAAGGTCCACATTTAACGTATTCAATAAGAGCCCTTTTATATATTGACGGGTGTAAAAATGTTGTTAGATACATTTAGGTTGGGTTTAAGAGAGCTTATAAGCTCTTTTACTTTTAAGTATCAAAGGTTTTGGTGTTTGGTAAGTCCAAAATAAACTACTTTTTAAAAAAGTAGAAAGTGTTTTGAGAGAAAAAGGAGAAGCTGAAAACACTCAGCTTCTGCTTATAAGCTGCAAAAAAGTAAAAATCAACTTATATCTTATAAGCCCAGTTGCACCAAACCCAGCCTTAGACAATTGCTGTAACTTTCAGAATGTCATAATTTAAATCACAGTTTTATTTTTTTATTTGTAGTTTTGTTGTCTTTATTTATTTATTTTATATGTTCATTCATGTATTTTTATATTTTTGATCTTACTTTTATCTAGAATTTCTTTATGTCCATATTCAAAATTGTTTATATTTTCAATTCATATATTCAATGTTTTGGATATTTCACAACTTATTTCTTTCTTAAATTCTATTCATTACCTTTTTGTACCTTCATTCTAGCTATATGATTCATTTTAGAATTTTGATCGTATCTTTTACCGTAATATAGTTCTTCAAACTACTTTTAATTCAAACTGAGTTATAAATATTATCATATTTATTAAATTTATATAATGATTTACTGAAAAATATCTTTATGTAGTCTGCTGATATATTTTTGTTGTTACGGGGCATTACTTATGGGGCCTCAAAAAAATTTCACCTATAGCCTCTAAACACACAAGGTCAGCCATGTCGATGATCATGTTCCTGAAAATATCCCTGAAAGCCAAACAATATTAGGGCTAGGTGGTCAACTTTAGTCCCATGCCAAAAGGAGTATCAGCTAAGAGCTAATGCGATCATTCTTGCCTCCCCTGAAATGTATAAACACGATAGTCAGCCACACAGGCTGCTGCTCCGTTATTTTAACGACTGAGAAATCCTGCTTTGGCTGCGATCTGGGGAACACACCCATGCACCATTTTGGTTAATTTTGGTGATTAAATCATTGATATAGTACAACAGTTTTGGTCTAAATTATTGATGCAAGATCGAGTAGACTAAAGAATGTGGCCATGTCCCTTCGTTTAGGGAAACATCCTTTTCATGGCTTCGACGTTTATGGACAGGACAATGAGGGTGGGATTGTGATTCCTTGACTTCCCGAGCATCGTTGGTATTAAGGAAAGCAACAACTAATCGTCCCGGCCACTAGTCAATGAAAATGCGAATCCATTTTACCTTCGGAGTACTTAATTAGCGATATGTAATAAAACCGTCTATTTTACTTTATTACTGGTAAAAAAAATATTTAGCCGACGAAATTATAATATTTTCATCTGCTTAGATTATCTTAGCTGGCAGACTAATTAATCTTAACTGATGAAATATTTAACCTAGCCGACTAAATTTTTATATATAAATATAAATGATTATTTATAACTTAGGCGACAAAATTATTTTATGCCGTCAAAGTTATAATTTAGCTGACGAAAAAACTATACATAGCCGACGAAATTTTTATATATAAATATAAACGATTATTTATAACAACTCAGACGACATAATTATTTTTCGTAGCCTAAGTTATAACTTAGCCGACGAAACAATTCATAAATAAAAAATCTAACAAAAACTTAGTCGACGGAATATTTCAAAGTTTCAAAAAAAATTTAAAAAATTCCTCTAAAAATTTCAGAATTTTTATTTAAAAGCTCCAATCTGATCCGGATCGAACCAAAACTCAACATATCATTCTCTCCTGTCTCTCTCTCCCTCTCTCCTATCTCTCTCTCTCTCAGCCACACTAACCACCATATCGTCGTCGGTGGTTGGTTTAAGTTTTGGGTGGTGATGGTGGTTTTCCTTTTGGGGGCTTGTGGCAGTGGTGGTGGTGGGATTTGGGGTGGTGGTGTTGTTGGATTTTTGGGGCGGTGGTGGTGGATTTTGGTGGTGGAGCAGCTCGAGTGCACGCGACGGAGGCGTGTGGGAGAGGCGGAGGGGACGGTGGCGGGAGAAGGGAGTACAGGTGGTGACGGTAGTTGTGAGAGGTGAAAACGAGGTGGTGACGATGGTTGGGGTGGAGCATTGGCAGTGGTGGTGGTGGTAATGAGTTTCTGACAAAAATAAAGAAAATAAAAAATGAATAAAAATTATCCGAATAAAAATTATTGAAAAAAAATTATTAATTTTTCTTAAAATAAAAAAAATCTTCGTCTACGGAATAATTTCTGTCGACTAAGATAATAGTCTCTTAATCGACGGAAAATTCGTTGACTAAGATTCATCATCTAAGATATGTCTTAGTCGACATATATCTAGTAGTGTATGTAGATCATCGCTCTAGATCTAAATACAAGATTAGTGATTCAATGTAGTTTTGTATCTTTACAACAATTATTTGCGCTGTTATTGGTTGATATCAATCATGATAAAAAGATGTTATTTCTCATTTATGTAACATATTTTCATAAGAATTTTTTTCGACTTGGTGAAAATAAAGTTTACAACACAAAAGCCCTTTTACAACTTGAACCTAACTCATCAAAGTAAAAAACATAACTAGCCGAAAATGGAAGGGAGGAATGCCAAGCTTGTACGTGCATAAGTTTATTATTTATTTTTTTGATCAAATGCACCATTGTGCTACAATACTGTGAGTCGAACTCAAGACCTCTGACATACTAAGGACATATCCAATTGATGTGCTAAAGTGTAAAACAATGTGATTATAGCACACTCTCATCTTCAACAGATGAGTCAAAGTGCTAAAGAGCTAAAAAAGTGTTATCCTGAGAGTTAAATTTAGTTCATTGAATGACACTTTAGAACATAGCATGTGGCAGCCTATAATACACCGGGTGAGATATGAAACACTTTTTATTTTTAAAATATGAAAACGTGAGAAAAAAAATGTAAACAAAATTCATTTGCTCATTCGAATGCATCAAACAAATGGACGCATGAGAAACAAATTTTGTTAGCATTGATAATATTTTGCAGAGGTGATCTTTATTGGTTAATCTAATTTTTAAACGACTAAGGTTATGATTTACATTAGCAATAGTTTGTAAATAAGAGAGTCTGAACGCACACTTACATGCTAGTATGGACAAAAGTTTCATTATAATTAAATAAAAAAGGTCGATAATCGGTTTAAGACGTTGAGTGGTATTTTGATCAAATTGTCAAATATATGTGCTAAAACTGAGTGTATGTGCTATTTTTAGCACTACTTTCGGTTGTAGACAGCCTAAAAAAGTCTAATGTCACTAGATCTAACGGTACTGAGCTTATATATAAGTTTATTAAACATCCAAAATATAGATTTGTTTTGTGTCTATATTTTCAATGGGGTAACCAAAATTGAAATTTGCTATGAACTTCTGCATTGAGATTAACATCATTTCAAGGTTAAGGAGTGTGAAATGTTTGTTTCGTGCCCTTAAGCCATTTCAAGTTTGAACTCTTATACCACAACAAACCAAATATTAGGATCTATGCATCTATCCAATATTAGTGTAGTGTGGGTATAACCTAGAGTTGCATGTCCCCGAGTAATTATCTTCTAAGACGTTGAGGTTTAACTTCACTTGCAGTTGACTTAAACCATAGTTAAATTATCGTAATCAAAAGTTTTTCCACTAGTTAGAGACGAGGATCGGAGTCAATTTTGTCCCTTTACTTAAACACAAAAAACTTGAAGCAGGGGATCATCTTTGTAATCTATTTGCCTAACAAAAACAAACCCTAGCTGGATTTTGGTCTTTTTTCTTTTTCCTCATACTAAAGATGTTTCTCGTTTAATGTGATTTTACTGGAATTTTTCCATTTTTGTTTGGATATGTTTCAGAATAATTTTATACACATCCTTAATCTCTTAATACACATCACTTACTTAATATATCACTCATCTATATTTTCATTTCACTATTATACTTAATACACATCCCAAATTACTAAAAATACCCTTAATTTATATATAACACTAAAATATATTTTGTTAATATTATAAGTGTTATAGATTTACTATTTTATCTTAGTTTCTTTTATTGTCTGTTGGAAATGTTTTCTTATTATCGTCCAATTACAATCGAAAGAGTATTATTATATCTCCAATCAAAATCTCTAATATTGGAATTCAGAGATAATGAAATATAATGAATATAAGTTCATTTAAGAATTATATCATTTGACATTTTAAACTTAAAAATTATTAATTTCTTAGAATAAAAAAATGAAATTATTTTGCACAATTTGTATTCTTCAACATTTCCAAATAATTTTTCGATTTTAATTTGTTATATAATTTTACTTTATTAGTTTCTAAAAATAAATATTTTAAACTTAAAAGTTTCAAAAATAAGTTTTCATTTTTTAATTTTATTTATGTTTTCATATTATTAGTCTCTAAATATAAGTTTTACATGTTTATATTTTAATTTGTCTTCTTAATGTATTACTTGTCTTTTTGGTCATTTAACCTAGCTACCAATAAAATTTTATTTAAAATGTCAAATAATAGAGATATGTATTAAGTAATTGATTGAGAGTGTATTTAAAACCACTTTTCGAACTCTATGCTTTGTTAAAAAAAATAAAATCCAAATAGAAAAAAATGAAAAATAAAAAAGGATCCCTAGTCCACCACCTGGGAATACCAAAGGCACAGCCCATGCTCGATAAACATCACGTTCATTACATTTCGTCACAGCCCAACCCCATCTCTCCACGTATCGTCTTTTGACCGTCCTCTATCTCCATACGATCCCCACGTGTCGAGCAAGAACTCCACCTGTCCCATACCCATGTGACCCAAGCCCTGCTCATACGTTTAGTTTTAACCGCCGCGGTAAAACGGAGCTTCTAGAATCCAATAGAGAGCCTTAACCCAACCAGAGTTAGTTAACTCAACTATAGTTAGCCCCCAGTCCCGAAGCAGTTTATAAACCAAGCCACCGTCTTGCTGTTGTTTCCCAAAACACAACCGTCCAAATCAAAACCAGCACCGCAAAAAATGATGCTCGGCGAGCCTCACCGCCCTAATCCCACCATCCACGTCCCGCCATGGCTCAACCTCGACGATCCAACGGCCGAGATCTACTCTTCCCCTTACCCCCTCAGCGGCGTCTCCGTCACCAGCCCCTACCATCTGAACGAGGCGCTCGCCACTCTCCGCCGCTACCTCCCCTCCAACGAAGGGTCGGATCCGGACCCGGACCCATACCCGGATTCGGAGCTTGATCCGGACCCGGACTTTCCCGTGGATGCTTACTCTTGTGATCATTTCCGGATGTTTGAGTTCAAGGTGAGGAGATGCGCACGTGGCAGATCACATGACTGGACCGACTGTCCTTTTGCTCATCCGGGCGAGAAGGCCCGGCGCCGTGACCCGAGGAAATTCCATTACTCGGGTTCGGCCTGCCCCGATTTCCGGAAGGGCCACTGCAAGAAGGGAGATTCCTGCGAGTTCGCTCATGGTGTTTTCGAGTGTTGGCTGCACCCGGCGAGGTATCGGACTCAGCCGTGCAAGGATGGGACTAGCTGTAAGAGAAGAGTGTGCTTCTTTGCGCACACGCCGGAGCAGCTAAGGGTTATGCCGCAGCAGAGTCCTAGAGGGTCAAACTCGGTCAACTCATCGGTGGAGTCGTATGATGGGTCGCCGATGAGGCAGGCGATGGAGATGGCGAAAGCAATGCCATTTTTGTCCGCTAGTCCAGAGATATCTCCGGACAACTCGCCGCCGATGTCTCCAATGACTCGGTCTCTGGGCTCGAGCGAAATGGTGGCTTCTTTCAGGAACTTGCAGCTGGGGAAGGTGAAGTCTCTTCCAAGTTCATGGAATGTTCAAGTCGGGTCTGCCGGGTTTGTTTCTCCACGCGGTTCGATGCTCCGACCTGGGTTCTGTAGCCTGCCTTCTACTCCGACCCGGATTCCGACCCGGTCCACAGCCGGGTTTCTGGATTTCTGTGATGAGGGTTGCGGGGAGGAGGTTCCGATGGAGAGGGTGGAGTCCGGGAGGGACTTGAGGGTAAAGATGCTTGAGAGGTTGAGGGAGAAGAATTCTCTGGAGTGGGTTGACTCGACCCAGGCTCAGTCTGGTGCTCCTGACGTTGGATGGGTTTCTGAGCTGGTGAACTGTGAATGAGCCAACTGGCTGCTGCTGGTGTGGTGACAAAGGATTCTACTCTATGATTCCCTCTAATTGTCCCTAAATTGCTTTTGATCTCTCATTTATGGATAATGGATACTGTCTTCGTCGGAGAGGTGGAATATGATTTCGGAAGCAAAGTCGAGCTGAAGATTTCAAGATTGTGTATATATTAATGGAAGAAGAGTAGAATCTCTCTTCTTTTTGGATCGTTTCGGAGAAGGTAGTAGAACTCGAGTTTAGATTGGTAAGGAACAAAGAAGAAACGCACTTTTGTTGTGTATAGAAGGTTTAAGCATAGTGGAGTATGATTCCTATCCCCTTTAGTTAATTACTGTGTTTATCTTCATCCATCATAGCCACTATTGCTCGTTTACCATTGTAAAAATTTATGCTTATGGAACTATTAATGTAATTTTTATATTTATATCATCAATTTTCTTGTTTACCCTGGTCTGTGTTCTGCTCTGTGCTTATTTCATTTGGTTTCCATTCATCATTTGGGTATCATCATCATCATTGTATTGCATACAAACCTTTGATATCCTAACCCTTGAAGCACGCAATATTTAGAGTCCAGTATTTCAATTCTTCCTGTTGACCATAATGAGCGGATAATATATAAGCAGGGTGATGGTGATTACAACTGGAACTGCATGATATCCTAGGCTTTCCTTCCCCAGATGATCATTGCTGCTGATAAAACAAACGGCTTTGTCAATATCATGGGTCCGTGCTTTCGATTTGGACATGTTCAATTACTCAAGAGTGGTTCCACGTATTGAGTTTGGTTTATTTTGTGACCTCTACTAGATCATTGGTTCGATTCAAACTTGATCAAAATCTTTTTTTCCTTGCGTCAGTCTTTTAATTTCCGATCTCTCAAGTTCCTTTTTTTTCAGCGTCATTTTAGTTTCCTTTTTTTTCCATCTTTCTTTGGTTACACCATCTATTTCAATCAAAAATAAAATAAAAAGGTCCATCTATATAAGCAAATATTTGCACCCAAGGTTTTTCTTTTCTTACCAAGAACAGTCCGACCCTTGTTCTAAAATCTATAAAAAATTTAGGTTTTATAAAATATCGTCTCTAGCATAAATTCAAACTTGACCAAAAATATGATTTAACTAATTAGTGTTATATTATGGCAGGAATCCTATTTTTAGGAGTTTAGTGGAGTACGAACATACTGTTTTATAATTATATTATATCTACTATTAATAAAGTGAGTTTAGTGAAGTACGAGCATACTGTTTTATAATTATATTATATCTATTATTAATAAAGTCAGAAGAAAAGTTTGACAAAGTTATTGTTAAATTTTTGAATTATATATCTAAAATGCTTTTGATTTATTAAAACTCTAAAATATGTCATTGTAAATATTAATGACAAATTAGTCGTTGTAAATATTAGAAACAAGAAAAACGAAAAAAAGATGTTTAAAACGTAGGACTTGAGAAAGAAAAGTGAAGAGAAAAATCAGACTTTGAGTAAAAAAAAATTCACACATAATGCGGGTCCAAATGTTAGTAAGTTATAAATTCATAACATGATTAAATATTGATATATAAAATAATTAGTGATTGAAATATGTTTGAGTTTCATTAGTTGGAGATGAAAAATCTATTTGAACAATAATAGGCTTAGGTGGCCTAAAATTTAAATTTAGGTTTAAGTTTTAGACTAATGGTTAGAAATGCTCTAAACATGTTGTTCTCTTTTGTTCTTTTCATTACGAGCTATGTACATACTAATGTATTTGTTCTATAATGTGACAACAAAAGATTTCTACATAAAAATATATCAATTGCTATGATTTATACGAGGTCACATTTCATTTATTCGCCAAAAATCTCTAACCCTGGCCGGAGTTTTGCTGTTTCACTAGAAGCTGTATACTGTTCTACTGAAACTCTGCATGTTGTAGCAGATTACTAAAGAAGCAATTCTCTTGCCGACAAACCAATTCAAGAATAGCAGAAGATGAATTCGAGTGTTTCGATTTCCGAGTGTCGTTGTCTCTGTCTATGAGTCATAAGCTAAGTGCCGCATCACATGTATGAGTGTCAATCTTTGAATGTGCATGTTTGCCACGTACCGTTTGGAGGCTCCAAAGCTCCAGTTTTTGTTTTCATTCCAAAAGAAAGAGAAGCCTCAGAGAATTCTTCTGGTTCTGATTTGATTGATTTTCTAAATACTTAATAATATTAATAATAATCGTTTAATAATTTAATTAAACAATAAAAATTATTATTATTATTTTTTAAAAAAATCAATATAATATGAGATTGTTTACTTTACGAAAGACATCAAAGATGTAGACAATTCTAATTAAAGTTAAGAATTGTCTTATTTAACGATAACTTTTTGATGCCATATTAAAGACATCAAAAGAAATCGTTTGCTCAGTCATATGCATCACTCAAATGATCAATTGTTCATTTGAGTGATGCATATGGTTGAGCAAACGATTTCTTTTAAAATTGATTTTTTACAGAAATGATCTTAATTAGTTAATTTAACTATTGAACGGTTAATATTACGATTGACATTGTTTAAAATAGGTAAATATGAGAAAGATCAAACAGGCGTATCAGACCTAAATCAGACACTAAGTATTTTCCCTCATTATTCTGGGATATGCCAAAATTACGAGGATTACAAAAGCATCCCATGAAGAATATCCAATCTTGCATAGAAAACTCCAGGTTGCTAAGTCATTGCAGATTGAGATTTCCATTTATGTCTTTTTACTCAGATGACAAACTGTTAGCGACAGAGAACTGATGCAAGATATTACTGCATTGAAATGTTTGAACTCCACAGTATGGATCATGATACATCAACCTTTTCTTCGAACCCAATACACATGTTTGATGGTGCCCTATGTATCATGACCGTTTTGCTCATACCTGTGTTGTGTACATTTTGATGATGTTTTATCCCAGTGTGCCTCAAGAAAGTTACTTTCACCGTACCAGTTAATCCATTTGTCTAGACCATTCATTGTAGATTAGTAAATCAAATTGCTAGCTCAAATTCTTCAAAGATAAGAAAACTGGTGTAGGTCAATAATTGAAAGCAGACAAGGTGAGTTTAGATTTATGTGGTGTGGTGGAGTTGTCTGTATTATTTGTCAATGACTAACCAAAGGCAAAGACGACGACCATGGAAATATGGTAAGTTTGCAGGGTGATTTCCCGGCACCTTAAGGTTGCCGTCAACCCAAGTAAGCAACTAAACTAATACGAATTAGGGTCGGGTGGGTAGAAATCTCTATCATGCGCCGATGGTTTCAAAAGCAAAACTTTTGGCTGCACCAATTCAATTTATTTTATTAGAGACTTAAACAAGAATTATACATGTGGGTTGATAAACTTTTCAACATTACTATGATGCTGACTGAATGCACACAGGATTAGAGACATAATATGTGACACGTTTTTGTTGAGATACGATTTCAGATCAGAAAAATGAGATATTGTTTGTGGGCTTATAAAAATTTAGATAACTCTTTTCATTATTAAATAGTTTTGAAGTTGAACCTCATACTACTTTATCATGGTATCAAAGCGGGTTACCTATGTCCTCGTGTGTTAGCGTTACCGGCCACACGCACTCCACGTCATCCCTAATGTTGTACACGTGCTAAGTTTGAAGATTCGTCACACGTGCCGGGGTGTGTTGAGATATAATCTCACATCGTGAAAATGAGACATTGCATGTGGACTTATAAGAGTTTGGACTATTCTCTCAATTGTCAATTGATTTTGGAGTTGAACCCCTGACTATTTTATCAGTTTTACGTGATTAGGTTTTGATATATCGATGCTATACTTTTTGGTTATAAGTACTGGCCTTTACCCGTGTTAAAAATATGTTTTTAGGTTGACTCTCACTATCTCACTCTCTATCCACTACTTATGTTTTTATCTTCTCAATTTTCTGTTTATTTTTATTCTATTTTTTGATTATTTACCTTATTAACCTTTATATATATTACTTCTTTATATTTTTGGTAGTTTTTGTATATGATAAGGGTATTTTTGAAGGTTGAAAAATTTGATTAAGATGATGACACGTACCAAACAGGGGCTGGTTTTTTAATATAATATAGATCTGTTTACGTGAGAGAGGAGTTTGCTAACTATAGTTTAGTTTTACATACGATATATTTATGAATCCATAAAATACAATTTTTAGTGAGATATTGGAAGAAAATATTACAAAAAATTTTTGATAAATTAATAACCTTAATTAAATAATAAATTTCTCCGGTCCTGACTCATGACCAGTTCATATTACTAGGAATCTCACTAAATGTATAAAATAATAATTTTTATATACTTCATTTAGGTCCTATCGAATATTTCAATTAATAATTAAATAAATAAAAATTTAAAATTTAATAATAATGGATTAAATACATAAAAGAAAGTGTAAATAATCTTTTTAAGGAAACCCTTAACAATTTTTAATTTCTCATTTTAGTTATATTCACATACTATATATCCATAAATAGTCATTTGCTTTGTTTTTTAATGTAAAATTACGGAAACTCTTCACAAATTAAGGAAACTCTTAACAACAAACCCTTTATAATGTAATAATTTATTTAATTATCGATAAATGAATAAATTATTTATTTATCGATAATATAATAACCCTCTCTAATATAATATTTTTTTTTACAATTCCGACCTTATTCATTTATAGAGATTTTACTGTAGTTTTAGACTTACAAGGGAGTGTTGTTAGGCTCGATTTTAGGTTAGAAAATTAAAATTTGACTATTTCATTTCCTTTTTAAGCTTAAGAACACCTTGACAACGTATATGACTATTATCGTAAAGATGACAGCAAGAATTCACTGGGAAAATTGTTTCTAGAGAATATGTCAAAGTACAACTATATTCTTAACGGAGCTGCAGCGCCATGTAGTTGAGAGTTAGGAAAGAGTGATGAAGTGTAAGTGCAGGTCGAATAAGGATGATGGAGAAACATTTATGCAATGCAATTTCGTTGCTGAAGTATAGGTGGACTCAAAATAACAAGGCAAACCTCAAAATTGTTAGAGAAGATGAAGTCCGGAAAATCTAAGATGACAGATACGCTGACAACTTCTTTGTGATTTTACTTGTTTTGTTTGTTGTGATGACATTAGTACAAATTCACCACAAAAAGGAAGTGTGGCTTCTAAATATAATGATAAGAATAGCCACAACTAACTCATTGTCTTCTCATGTCATTTTCTAGATGGTTGGAGTTCGGCAGAGTCTATTTCGATTTCGAATGATTTCCATGACTGTGCGTCGATGTTGGGCTTCAGTCCACTCTCAAGGTTGTCTTTTAACTTCCCTGCAACATAAGTTACGGATACTGAGGAAGACTCCTCGGTCTTAGAACTGGGAGACCCCCTTATATTCCATTGTAAATTGGCATTGGCTACTAGTTCTAGATCACGGCAAAAGCATGAGATCTATATGCTCAAACACCAACATTGAATTTGACTTGCCTTCCTTGGAAAAAATACTACATAGTGGAGTATTATTTTTTAGGGTATTTGACATTACACATAATTTGGTAGACTCATTTTAGTTTACACACACATTTAAGATTGTTTTAAAATACACTCAAACTTATTAATTAGGTTTGTTTAAACTAAATAAACCTATTATTTAGGATAAATAATAAAATCTATCACAAATAATACATGCGATAGAATGATATGTATAAATTGTGAACCTTCTTAAACCTGAACCCTAAACCCTATAAGTATCCTAAACTCTAAATCATAAACCATAAACCCTATAAGTACCCTAAACTCTAAACTTTTAACCCTAAACCATGACCTATAACCTAAAACCCTATATCCAAAACTCAATTCCTCTATTTGCAACTTAACTTAAAGGCAAAAATGATTAGTAGATAAAATGTGATAATTTTAAATTTTTGAGTTTAAAATCTGTAAAGCAAATAAAATAAATGCATTCGGTGTAAATTAAAAAAGAAAATGTGAATGAATTTATATTCAAAGAAGGTCTAATGGATGAGTTTTTTTATCTAATTATCTCTTATTTTTTTGTAAGAAGAATGGTATATTACACAGTCAATATTTCAAAAGCTAATTACCTCTTTTATCTGTCTCATCAAGTTTCCAAGTATCCTACTTAGCTAGCGTCTCTTCGGCTTCCTTTTGCAGAAAGTCTGTATGTGTGACTGTGTTAGACATGGGAAGAGCTCCATGCTGTGACAAATCTAAGGTGAAAAGAGGTCCATGGTCTCCTGAAGAAGACGCCACCCTCAGGGACTATCTCAACGAACATGGCGCTGCTGGCAATTGGATTACTCTTCCAACCAAAGCAGGTGTTTACTCTTCTTCCATTTCTCTTGCTTTGCATGCATTTTTATGAATCCCCTCTACATGGTGGTTAATCATCAGTTCGAGTTTTTGTTGTTGAAGGCCTGAATCGTTGCGGTAAGAGCTGTCGTTTGAGATGGCTGAACTATCTTAGGCCAGACATCAAGCGTGGTAGTTTCACTGAGGAAGAAGACAATGTTATCTGCACTCTCTTTAGAAGCATTTGAAGCAGGTAATAAGTTCAATACCTGAGTTTACTAGCAAACCGCCACTTTCTTTTGTAGTGTTTGGTTTTTCTGAAGGTGTATCACTTATGTTTGTCTGTGTTTGGGGATTTGGTGGTCTGTCATAGCTTCTAAACTGCCCGGACGAACAGATAATGATGTGAAAAACTGGAACATAAAGTTGAAGAAGAAGCTGCAAGAACAGCATTGCTCAGTTTTCGTCTCCAATTCCTCCCAAAATCAAAACCCCTCAAGGCGCCGAGGCCGCTTCGTCTTGTCTAAGTGGCACATTACCATATGCTGCGAACACTAGTGTTGTGCATATATTTGATCAGCAAGCTTTGGAACCCTGGTGCAATCATATTTCAAAGCCTATAGAAATTTCTGATTTCGGCAGCACCAGTGACAGTAACAATTTCAGTATTCCACAATCTCATCACGAAGTTTCAAGTCTTCTCAGTTCATCTGGTTTAGGTCAGCTGGATCATCAGTACCATTACCTCCTTATGGTCTTCTGGATATGAATATTTCAACACTAACAGCGATTTCCTTATGAACTACGAATTCGAAACTCCTCCTGGTGATCATTTTCTTCCGGGTGGCTTTGAGTATTAGGTTGTGTACGTTGTTTTCAAATGTTTGAGTTTAACATCGATCTATATTTTCTTTTTCAGCACGTAAACGTTTGGTTGTGCAGGTGAAAAATTCTTATTAAGAATCAATTATTGTTTGCTTATGACTGGTCAGTGGTTCACGATAGTTGTATTGGCAGCCAATTCATAGTGAAGAAAACGTCTCCCTCTGATAGAGACCTTGTGCATTCAGTTCATGGTTTCATACCCTTTGAATGAGTTTACCATTGATATTGGGGAAAATGAGCGCCTCTCTTGCTTGAAGTGGCAAATAGAGCAGCTTATTTGCTTATAATAGAGTATTGATTTTGGTTCACTATGTGGCTCGTCTGAACCCCATTATATGTAATCTTTGTTCAACTTGTTATTTGCTTCCTAGAAATTTCGTGATAGTTTGAATCTACTATATATAGAGAGCTTCTTGACCATTTTGATTTATAAACAAAACAAAAAGGACGAAGAGTTAAAAGATTAGAGCATATAAATTATAAGATTACAATTAGCAACCCTGTTTGAATCTTGTTGGCCTCCAGCCAAGTCTGGGGAATGAGCCTCCAGTAGTTCGTTCATAAAAATAGTGAATATTTTCAGGTCAATATATGCATGCATATTTCTTAATCCAGACTATAATAGATAAGACAAGTCCCCAAATCAGGATATAATTTGAACTGTTTAGGGATTTATTGAATAATTAACCATATCATGTTAGTTTTCTTGTGTCTGTTATTAAGAGTAGAATTCTCAGTTCTAAAAAAAAAACTAGAGCATGTTGTAAGAGACTAATTTCCACCGGAGTTGTGTATTTCGTTGGAAACCGGAAAGGCGAAGCGAAACCATAACCAGATGATTCTCGAAAGAAGACGCAAATAAAGAGATGCCCTAGAGATGGAACTTTTTCAAGTATAGGTTCAACAAAGCAAGACGCTATTATAGGAATTCTTCTAGAAAGAGTTCGGCTAAACAAATGCGTACCTAATGTGAAGTGCATCAGCTACTATGAATTGAAAGCCTGTACCTTTACCAACCCAAGCTGATGATGAATTTCTTCTCATTATTGACTTGGGTCACCAGGTCAACCATAAGTCCATAATTCAATAGACTAAAGGTGGCAAGTGGAAACAGAAAGAAAACAAGAATGGGGAGTCTTCTTGATGTTGAATAAGAACTCAAAGATCAATAAGAAATTTAGATCTACAAGACTTGGTGATATCACAAAATAGCTATTCATTAATGCTTTGACAGAACATTGAACATATGTTCCACGAGATATGTTGAGGTAAGATGAAAAAGGAAGGAGAAGATTCGGAAATGCAGAACAGAAGTTTCAAAGAGGGCTTTGTGTGAATTTATGCCCACCTTTATATATACAATCTGTTTAATAATGAAGCCACAAAGCAATATGGATGCGCGAGAGGAGCAGATATCTCCAATATAAGATCAGACCAATTCTTTACATAGACTTTCGATTCCATTCTGCAGAAGACGTATCTGCATAATACTAAACAAAATCAATTCTTACTTGAAACAAAAGAAGATGAACTGTGCAAGCGTGAAAATCAACATGGATGTGGAAAGTTCATGATAAGACTGAGGAATGGACCTGCTTATAGTGCCATCTCAGCCTGCAGAGCAGCCAGTTCATCTTCTTCGGCAGTGCGCTTCTGAGGAAGAGGACGTGCTGATTGCCTTCCTGCTGGGACCTGCACTGGAGCTGCAGGAGCTTGAGTTGCAGGCTGAAGAAGTTGTTCTTCCAACTCAGCACCTTCCAGCTCTTCAAGTTCAGCTTCCAATTCATCCTGTAACAGTAAAAATTGTCTCAACCACTGTAGAGCTAATGATTTGGATATATGCATCGGAACAAAACAATGTGTCCTAAAAAGGCCTGAACATTCATAGATATTAAGCCTAAGATAATACAAACCTCATCAAAATCAGCTGCTGAACCAATTGGAGTTGACAGAGCTTCCTGGATCTGTTTCATGTTCTCAGTTTGCTCATTTATCTCATCCATGGTCTTGTCCACGTCATCTATGTTCCTGCATATGAGTAACCAAGTTTAGTTGTCAGTCAAAACCTGTAATTCTCAAATCCTAACCAGGTGAAAGTGTAAATACGATTACCAAATCAGGACAAACAAATGAGATTAATGTGATTAGCTTTTTGCGCTTGAATTTACATATGTAATAAGACTATTTTCATGTTCATATCTAATGTAATGCACATCACACATTAGGTTTTATTGCCAGCTATAAGAATTTGAAAGAGTATTTGAAAGTGAGAAGTTAAGCATAATATTAGAGCCACATCTAATATGTGTAAATATGATAACATAAACAGAATGAAAAATGATACATACGTTGCTTTCTGCATTGCCTTCATGGCAGCTGCTCCAGTTCTCAAGGCATCTACAGTTTCTGTAGTGGCTTTCGCCCCTTCTAGCATTATCATCTGCAAAATCAATAAAATGTCCTATGTTAATAAAGTAACGTTCCATCAATCAAAATCCAAAAGTTCAAATCACATAAATGTCATACAGTTTCAACCATAAGAAATTATAGATCCAATTTCCAACATCACCTGATCGTGGATTCGCAGTTGGAAGTTTCCAAGCTGCTCTATTTGCTGTTCGTACAGCTTCTTCCTCTTCAAACATTGAATAGCAGCTGTAGAGAGAAAAGCAAAATATATATCAGTCAAAGAATAGAAAAATTTGAGAAGTTAGAGATTAGGTTTGACTCCAAATCAAAGTCCAGAATCCTTCTACATGATCATTACTTTCAGGCCACAGACAAGATCTGGGCACTGAATACACAACATTAACATCACAAGACGGTCTCCGTTGCTTAAAAACACTTTATTTCAGTTGTGAAAAACAGCATTCAAGACTTGTAAATAAGAAAAAGAAAAAAATCCGAAGTTCATTACTCAAAGCAAGTTGCTGTAGGAAATATATGCTCAATAACCGAAGGAACAATTTAGAATTTAGAACTAGAAATCAGTTGAAGCAAAAAAACATTGTTTCACGAATAAGCATAACATCACCACAGAATGGCCAAGTTACAGCAGAGATATTATTACCCACAAACCTACATGTACAACCTAACAAAAAGAGAACAAAACAGAAGATTACATCGTTTATTCTTTGCTCTGGTGAACTCCTTGGCCCTCTCAACTTCGGCAGCAGCCTTCTTCTGTAGTACCTTCTCCTTCTTCTCAAGCATTTCAAGCGTCTGCACAACACAACAGAAATCACAATCCGTTTCCGCAAAACAAATCCAACCAAAAAAACAGAACAGCTGATTTCTTCACAACTAACTAATGGGCACGAAAATACTCCATCAATAGTTCACTCCAATTACATAACCCGATGGCATCAACAGACTCATCAAAACAACACACTCAGTATGGAAAAAGCCGAAATTGAAGAACAAAAGCGGTGATCGTACCTCATTTAACTTGTCTAAGGTGGTGAGAGCGCTGGCTTCCGCTTTCGGCTTCCCAAATATCCTGGTAAACATGGCTGCTTATCTCCGATTATCGATCCCTCAGTCTTTCTGCAAACACCGAAAAAACGTCAACGATCGCAGAAACCCTAATCCGGAAACCGATTCAGTCGAAATCAAGATCGAAGAGAATCGTAACGATCGAAATCAACAAGATACGATTAATGATTGGGCGAGTGGATATTCGTACCTGGAAATTTACGGCGAGGTTCGGGGAAGGGGATCGGAGTTAGGGTTTGGGAGGAGAAGAGAGAGATGAGGATCTGTGAAGATGACTTGGGCTCGTTTCGCCGGTTGGGTTTAATTTCGGAGTTGTGAAGAATGGGAATGGAAGCTTCTCTCCTTTTCTCAGTTTGTTTCTCTAGTAATGAATTTCCACGTGGCAGCTTCATTCCCGATCTGGTTGTTGTCGACGGCTGATTCGCGTTTTGGTACGTCGGAGGTGATGACGACGTCGTATTATAGTATGGACTATTATTGAAATCAACTTGATTTTTTTTGCACTCCTATCGATCAGAATTTTTTGGACTGAGGTTTGCGAGTATATCTTAACGAGAGTGGTTCTAAACTCTTAAATTCAACATTAGAGGACTTTTTGTTTTATCTTATTTTTTGATGTTATAACTATATATTAATTGTTGATTTGATTTAGTTTAATCCTTTAAGGATCACTATTTTGGTTGAAAATTTATAGAAGTGATTTTTTATATAGACTTAAAATGTCAACGGTTAAGATGTAAAAAAATTAATTAAAAAATAGGTGTAATAAACTATTACTGTCACACTTAGCTGACGGCATATTTTTCAATTATTCGTCAGGTAAAGTAAGACTTTGGCCGACGAAATAAATTGTCGTCGGTCTCAACCTAAGACTTTGGCCGACGAACTATAAATATTTCGTCGGCCAATTTAAAAAACTATAGCCGACGAAATGTACTATAAATCGTCGGTTAAATATTTAAAAAATTAAAATAATATAGCCGACGAAATATAGTAAATTATAGTGCATCACATCTAGGTAGTGTCTGATCAACAACTTACCCCAGTATGGGAGTTCCTAGAATATGCTCTTATGTGTCCAAAATTTATACCTGTCGGGTCTGTCAGGTATTGCCGCCATAATATTGGGATGATTGCTGAGCTGCCCAAAATCATACTCATTAAGCACTGCTAAAATTTCTTTCCCCGTCCATCTTCTAGGAGGCACACCGTTTTCTACAGTCTCATCAAATGCCTTGTCATCGAACAGCCATTCGAGATCATACGGAAGGAGAGTACGGTGACCCAATCTGCATATCTTGTTGCAATGACTACTGCTCCCCTCATCGCTAAGGCACTCTGTGACACACCCCAACCCAAGATTACCTCTCTAACCCTGGGTTAAGACGTGCGGGACCCAACACAAGAGAGATTTACTCGAAATCCCCCTTGGGCCAGGATAACCCTTTTCTTATAACCCAATTCAAACCGTCCAAACGGTGCCGGAATAAACCTCCAACCGGAGATTATCCTGTTTCCCACATTTGAATCTCAAATGTGCCAATTAAAGAACCTAGGGGTTCTAATAATATTTGTGACTGCACCTGAATCCCGGTCAGGCTGCCTACGTACCCTGTCCTCAGGGATCAAGCCACACGTAGCTCTTGTTTTAACTAACACCCTAACCGGGCGAATCTCGCTATTCTAATTATCGGTTGCTTTCTAAATGTGGATAGCATACACCTAACGTATATCCTGAGTTAACATCTCAAATGAGGTATCCACCGACCAACTAATCCTCGGGATTAAACCATACATTCTACCATTCATAACAATAACATCCATACACAGAAAGACGGATAATAAAGGCAATCACACGATTATAAACAACCATCACACACAACTATAAATATAAAACATAGTGGCATCCACGTAAATAAACCAAACCATGGGCATTTAAGATATTTCCTCCTTCTTGGCATCCCTGAAAATAACTATAATTACCAGGGGTATTTATGGAATTACCATCTCAATGGCATTCCTGTAATTAGCCCAAAACTGTCAGGGGCAACATGGACAATCTAGCCTTAATGGCAGTTTCGTAATTATACATATCTGTCAGGGGTATTTCTGTCATTTTGGTCACAGTGGCTGCTTTGTAAATAAACAAAACTACCAGGGGTATTTCCGGGATTCCAACCCAGGTGGCACCCCTGTAATTACCCTAACTTGCCAAGGGCAGTTCTGTCATTTTGCCAACACAGTAAATCGGTAAGAAATACAGATCTACCACGGTAAAACCAGGGTTTTCACCCTTGATTTATCCGATCGGCTGGTTCGCCGGAAAACAAGCTTTTCCGGCCAAACTAAGCTTCTAGACTTACAAAACCACCTCATACAACATCCCAGCAACCTAAAATCACCTAAAATAAATAGAAAAAACGGTGGAGGAGTTACCCAGACGAGCTCGGTGTCCCTCGCCGGAAACTGGGTTGCTGTCACCCTCATATTAAGCCGGTGGTGGTGCCTCCAACCTCTTCCAGCTTCCTCTTGGCCTCCTGCAGTTGCACCGCTGCCCAGCTTGGTTGCCCCCGCTCGAGGACAGTCGTCCTCATTCCCCGATCTACAGTCGAGGGTGGACATCTAGTTACTCTGACGGTTGAGCTAGGACGAGGAGGGAGGAGGGAGTCGAATGGTGATGGTGGTGAGGGGAGGCGCGCCGGCGGTGGGGGTGGCGGAGCGATCTCGAGCAGTCTAGAGAGAGAGAGATGCGAAAGAAAGAGAGAGATAAGGAAAGAGAATGATCCGGGGGAGAAAATGCCCGGTCAACGGCCCATATATAAAACGAAGTCAACGGCCCAGATTCGATCTCACGAATCTAACGGTCCAGATCTGCCAATGAATAGTTACCATGAATAGTAAAAAGATATTTTTTCCTATTTACTTTTACCGCACGGTAACAACACTTTATTCCGCATAACTTCCACATACGAACTCCGATTAATTCATAGGTCATACCCACGAGTTCGTATTAACGTCCTCTACATCTTTCCCGAAGAAAAGTTCCACGAATTCCCGACTTATCGCAAATTTATCTTTTTCTACGGTAAAGTAACTTAAGATTTGTTACTTCCGTAAATTGAATAAATTCGTAATTAACAACTCGTAACTCCGGAAAATCTTCCGGACATACCGGGAAACTCGTAATAACATAACCTACTCCTCGGAACATTAATTCTATTTTCCCCCAGAACCGCGAATACCTCGATATTAATTCAGGGAAAATTAACAATGCGGTTACCATTCTCTGTAACTCGCCTAATCCCGGTAAAAATGTTAATTTCGGGACGGGGTGTTACACTCTGGATAAGCCTTGTATCCCCTAACAAAGTTGCCCGACAACATCCCACGGGTAAGAAAATCACTAATGGTACCAACAACCATGACATGCATCTGGAACATCTCGTGCATGAACTTATCATAAGTGGGATGACCAACGTCCCAAAAAAACTTAAGCTTTTCAATCAAGGGTCTCAAATACACATCGAGACACTTCCCTGGATAACAGGGTCCCAGAATCAACAAACTCAACATATTGTATTCCTTCTTCATGCACATCCATGGAGGAAGGTTGTATGGTACCAAAATCACCGGCCATACACTGTATTGAAGACTCATGTTGCCAAAATGATTGAACCCGTCGGATGAGAGCCCGAGCCTCACATTTCGGACCTCTGACGCAAAATGAGGAAACTCACGGTCTATATGCTTCCAAGCCTCCCCGTCAGCAGGGTGTATAAGGGTATCTTCGCCATGCAATTCCCTATCAGCGTGTCATCTCATAGCTTTGGCCGTGTGTGATGACATGTACAACCGTTCCAGCCTATCCCTCAACGGGAAATACCGAAGTACCTTCACAGGTTTCCTATTGCCTGCAGGAGTCAGCTTATACCTGTCACTCTGACATACTGGACATGCGCCAAGGTCACCAAGGTCATTCTCTTCTGGATCTTTACCCCAGAAGAAAATACAATCATATCTGCATGTAGGATCTTGATGTAAGAAATCCCAAGATCTTTCAGGATACATCGGACCTTATGATGAGTGGTAGGAACACGATGACCGTGGGGCAGCATCGAAGCAGTGTACTGTAGGTAGTCGATTTTGTCTACCTTCACAGTCGATTTTGTCTCAACTTTAATCTTCATAACGTCCATCACACTTTTAAGAACCGTCTTTGGACAACCGGGGTACACAGGGGTCTGTTGGAAAGCAAGTAGTTTATTGTACCTGTTAATACCAGTAGTGTTAACAACTCTAGGAAAGGGTTGCACTGACTCAGGCATATACGGTCATTCAGAGCATAAACCGCTCTCATAAGGAAACATATCGTTGTTGAAGGTCATTGTTGGATCGTTTGATGTACTGTCCGTCTCAGAAAATTGTTCATGATCATGCGGACCCCCTGATAATGTTTCACCGTGATATATCCAACATGTGTACTTCTCCCAAAACTCATTACTCTTAAGGTGCTGCCAAACCTTGTCAATTGCAAATCGATGCATATCGTTGCGACACTGACATTTAGTACACAGACAATAAAAAATTGTATTCCCTTTAGCATTATCCATCACATATTCAATAAAACTAATAACTCATTTACCATATCTTTTGTCCCATTTTGAAAGCGAAATTCAACTCTTATCCATATCCTGAGAAGATAACATAACATATATGTATAAACTCTAATTAATTAATTAATTAATTAAATTTACAAATCATTTAGTATTCTATCTACAGTTAACGTACAATTAATTAATATATAACAAATGAATAATTAACACATATATATATATACATGCATATATATACTAATTACTAATTATATAACAATATTATATATATATATATATCAATTAATATCAATCATAATCAAAATATTACTTAATTTATACTATATATATGCATGAACATAATATTATAATCAAATTAATATATATATATATATAGGGAGCCCTTCTAGTGAGGACCTCTAAGTTGAGGACTAGTTGAGGACTTTTCGGTTTATCCCGCTTTTTGATCTTATATTCACATCTTAACCGTTCATTTTATAAATATTTATGAGTAGATAATTTCTACAAATTTTCAACTAAATTGAAAATTGTTAAGACATTCATAAGTGTCATTTACCAATTACGAACTTGAACGGTTCATGTTTAACAGATTTGGTTCGACCATTGATTTGATCTAAAACTAGTACTTAACGATCATCAATTTGACTAAAATTTTGTATGATTGATCTACTTATATAAATCTACAACTTCAACGGTTAAGATGTCAAATTTTGATCAAAAAGTTGGTCTAATAAGTAATTAACTGAAAAGTCCTCAACTAGTCCTTAACTTAGAGGTCCTCATTAGAATGACCCCCTATATATATATATATAACAACTTCATATATATTATCAAATTAAAATCGATCAATTCATCAATCACACTCAAAATCCATTAATTCAACTCAAAATCAATATATATAACTCAAATAAAACTCTTAAATCAACCTAAAAACAAGATATATACACATATACGTACCTATATATAGCGTCACAAACTAATTTTGGATAGATTTCGACGACACCCAACAATTTCGCCAACCCTCAAACTTTTTCTCCTGTTTTTTTTTTCACATGAGCTGCTGTCGTCGGCTAAACTTTAAAAATTTAGTCGGTTATAGTATTATTTTAGCTGACCAAAAAACATTTCGTATGCTAAAAATCCACTTTAACCGACGAAAAATTAACTTTAACCGACGAAAAACTAACTTAGCTGACAATTTTTTTTCCGTCGGCTAAAGTAGCTATAATAGCTATTCTGTAAGTGATTTGACGTCGAATGAGGATGGGATGACTAGGGTCTATGTAAGGAGCTACACTGGTATTGAGCATCAAGACTTGGACTAGGTCATCATATTGGGTGGGTTTAGGAGGGCGCGTCTGTTATACCGGCCGGTATAATATACCGACCGGGAATTAGAGAGGGAGCTGGGGGCAGCAAGTGGGGGGGAGGGATTTCTGTGGTTGGAATTGTTGCGCACCGGATACCGGCCGCACAACAGAATTTTCCATCGAGAGGCGTGGTGGAGGAGTTGATGGGCCAGCCCCGTTGTCAGTATAGAAAGGTTCTCCGAGGCTATGCAGCATGCTTGTTGCCTGATATTCCATAAGGGCTATTGGATCCATGGTAATTGGATCCTGCCTCAGGAAAGGGTTGACATGCAGAATTTCATCCAAAGCTGCCGACCTCTCTCTGATCTGTAAGTTTGTCCGATGAAAGGATTGTTGGTCCTCATCATCCATCTCCATCGAGTCCCTCAGATTGGTGTTGAACATGTCTTGGCTGAAGTTGAACTGGTGGATTGCTAGGGCACTCCTACTTCGGTGAAACTGGGGGATTAAATCAAAGCCAGGAGGTGGGATCAGCTGGTACAAGTTGGGAGGACTGATGATGGCTTCATCTTGCATGAGAGTTGGGGCAAACATCTGTGTCTCGTTCATCATAGGGTTTGGGATTCTCGAGAGTAGCCTCTGCATTCTCGAGAGTAATGGAGTAGGTATGGTTCTCCTGGATAGGCTCCATCTGATTTCCTGTTGCCATGCATGTCGTAGCATTCTGATAATAGTAGCGACATTGAGAGGTTTGTCAGACACAAGAAAACCGACCAATTGGTGAGGGGCTTCTTCTACTTGAGCAAGGTCTAGAAGCTCAAGATCGAGATTTTCATTGAGGTTGGCCATTTTCCTTCTGGTGGTATGAGTGAAGTAAGGGGGAATGAGGAGGGTTTTGTTTTGAGCTCTGTTGAGGATTATAGTGGTGCATATGGGTTGAGATGATGGGATATTATGAACCGGCGGACTGGGTAAGGTTATATAGATTTCTTGGATATGGGTTTGTTTCTCTCTGGGAACTATAGGGGGAGGGAAATGGCTTGGGAGGTCATAAATGTTGGGTAGTGGAGTTGTCCGGGGATTAAACCTAAGTCTCTTAAGCATGGGACAAACAAGAAGAATTTGCAGAGATTTCCCAGATAGTACTATAGCTAGATCAAAAGAGATATTTGTTTTTTCCATGAGTCTAGAGATACTGGGGGATTCTTGTTGTTCAGGTAGACTAGGTAGGAGTTTGAGATGGAAGAATCCTACTGGATCAGGCATAAAAATAAGGACGATTGAGTTGATAGAACACTGTCGTAAAACTGGGTTCTAAACTAGTGGTTTTCTGGGTTTGTGCTCTGTATTGCCTGTTTGACAAGAAGTTTTGCAGAAAGAAAAGAGTAGTTGGGGATGTTGCTCGGAGCATAAATGGGGTTTGGATTTGTTCAAGGGTGAGTAGTGGTGGTGATGATTGAGAAAGAGAAACTAATAGGATAGGATATGATTTGGGAAAGAAAAGATTTGGAAATCTGAGATGAACTCATCAGATGGAACTTGTTAGAACAACACTTGGAATCACTATTCTAGAGTGAGATGCTCTCTATTCTAGAGAGAGAAGTTTAAAGAAGAAGCTATGCTATATTCAATTCAACCCCCTCCAAATCTTCTCCAGTTCAATCATTTCATCAATGGCTTCCTCCAAATGGGTCTCTCTGATATTCATACTCTCTATGTTCATGCCACTGCCCATTTCCTCAAACCAATCTTTGAGCCCAGAATCAGAGCTGGCTCCAATCCCAGTCTCCTTTCTTGAACACTGCATTGAATAAAATGGGAGAATTAACTAAAGTTGGTAGGTGGATGGGAGAGTTTCCGCTTGACCCAATGTTATCCAAGAAGGAATTTCACACTGGAGACGCAGGAGATCACATTGCCTTGCTTAATGTTTACAAACTACTCAAGTCAGTGGTGTTATGAAAACTATATAAATGCTAGGAGCATAGAAAAGCAAGAGATATCAGGGATCAACTTATATAAGAGACTGTTGCAGAGGGTTGAGATTGAGCTAACCTCAAATCGTGCCGATATAGTCTATAAAGAAGGCCATTACTTCAGGTTTCTTGCCTCATTGTTCAAGGCTGCAAAAGAATGGATCTTATAAAATAATCAAACATCAACAGGCTAGCTCAGGCGTGGGTTCTATACCATGAACTGGTCCTTACATCCAAAGAATACATGAGACATGTAACAGAGTTGAAACCTGAGTGGTTGCTGAAAATAGCTCCACATTATTACCAGCTAAAGGATGTCGAAGTTGCTTCGACTTCAAAGAAAACGTCTCGTGGCAACAATTGAGCAATGCCCTTTTAAGTCTATAATGTATTGATCTAATTGCAATTATTTTTAATCTTGCGTGTATTCTTAACCAGATGAACAAAAGTAGACAAGGCAGTACCTTTGACATAAGTGAGTTTTATCTTGAAAATGCTCATCTGGATTACTATTGCTGTCTCTAGGGTGAGGATCTGTTTGGTATAGAGGTGGCAAACAGACCGAAAAGCACGGGTACGACACGAGCACGACACGTTTAAAAGTGATCTGGCACGAGCACGTTACCGTCCCGGCACGGCCGAAACACGTTATCTTAATGGGTCGGGTCGGGCCGGGTCTAGAAAAATAAGCCCGCGGGCCCGACCCTAGCCTGTTATAAGCCCGGTCCAAGCACGATAAGTTAAGGCCCACGACCCGGTCCCCTTTAAAATATATATTTTTCTTTATAATATGAATATTATATATTGATAAAATTATAAAATTTGTTTTAAGTATGAACAATAACTTATAAATACTAATAATTATTCATTTTGATTCTCTTAGACCCATAAAAGTTGTGCTAAAACATTACCAAGTATAAATGATCATATGATTCATATATCATATATTTCTTTAGTTTGTTGGCAAAAAAATAATCGATAGAAAATGTGAGTTATTTTTCATTGTTTTTGTTTTGATATACTATGATATCAATTTTGGACTAATTTTTATTTTTAACTACAAACGGGTCTGTTAATGGACCTGGTCCGAACCCGTTAAGACGTGGACCGATCCAAACACAATCTGAAACCCGATTAAACGGGCAGGACCAGGTTGGGCTGGCCCGTTTGCCACCTCTAGTTTGGTAGCATCCTGCAAAAGATTTCTTACCTCTATGAATTCTGCTATGTACAGCCGTGATTATTCATTGCAAGAAAAACTTGCTAACCAAGGTGAGAGGAAATCAAGGTATTCTCCTTTCTGTTGGTCCGGGAGACCACCATAAACAACGGGTCCAGAATTAACATGGAAATTAAAAAACAACAAATTGGAAGAGTGATATCTCCTTTTTTTTGTGTGAAAGGATTTAGTACTATCCTAGATGGTTTAGGAATTCTATATCAAGTAGAATTGAACTAATTGCATATAAACTAAAAGATGTGAACATGATATAGGATTCAAGATTCTATAATGGATACGACTCATAGATGCAGCTGTGTGCACAACATTGTGCAGGAGTTCACCAGGAAACGTTACAGAGAGAAGATGGACATGTTGGTGAATGATGAAGAAGGTGAACAAGAAGAGGCAAATGTTCAAGCTAGACAAGTAAAAAGACGTGTTCTCCCGGAAGGGGAAGATGATCTGACCTTGCTGATGAAGAATCTGAACTTGCCCCGAGGAGTGGTTCAAGGAGAGAGGCAGCAAGACACAGCAACCATGCAGAAGTGCACAAGAAAACGTAAGTTAACTAATGTGCAGCAAGATGAAGAGATGAAACGACGAAAGACCATCAAAGCCTATGCTTTTATGGATGTGGCAAATCTTCCTACTGATATTGTGTTTCTCATTCTAGATAAGATGTTAGAAGCGATTGACCATACACATTTTGCTGTGGTTTGTAAGGAATGGCAGTCTCTTGCGGAACAGTATAATCGTGAAAGGGAAGAGCTGATAAACAGGATAACGAGGTACATGACCTCAGATACGAGACGATCTCCGAAAAAACCATACCAAAGCAGCATGAGGGAAAGAATTAGAAAAGGTGAAGTCAATAGTAAGAATAAAAAACTACAAACAAATGAAAGCTGGAAAGAGAAGACTACCCCAAAACTCAAGACAAGATCTAGACTCGTCTAGATCTGGCAAGAGAAGGGGGAGGAGGAAGAAAACTGTGTTTCTGGTTTTCTCTAGAAAGAATGGCAGGAAAAGTTTTTAGAGAGGAGGTTTGTTATTTTTGAGGGAACTATCCGAGTTTCTTTGAAGATCTTCAATTTCTACATGGCCCATCTTCTTCTTCTTCTTCAAAAAAGGTCTTATACCAGAACCTCTCCTTTTATTATTAGAATTGATGAAACATCAACCAAATCCAATAAATATTTAATAAACCAATGAACTAAAAACCCACAAGGCCACAACCTTTTACACACACAAATCAAATCATTTTTGCCCACCAATTATTCCCGTCACCACCATCACAACATTCTTTTAGGTATTTCACTTTGGTTCCTGCTAAAACAGTTTAAGGGACTAGTGGGTGAGAGTCTTCGATCAGTATACGGCCTGTCATATACAGATATACTATGTAGAAACCTAAGATTATATGAGATTAAAACAGATGCGTGTGTATATATAAAGTTTTTCTATCAAGGGATCTTTTTTATGACTTATACGAAGGATTGAGCATAGATTAACTTTTTGGTCACAAAATCACATCTCTACATTTTATTTTGTAGGTTTATATGAGTAGATCACTCCAACAAAATTACAGAAATTTTGGTGATGATCAATAAACGAATCAAATCTGTCAAATCTGAACCGTTCATGAAAATCGTAATTTTGAGCACCATAATGATTACCAATCTTGATGAAAATTCACAGAAATGATCTATATTTTAGGACTTAAAATCTGAATAGTTAATATGTAATTTTGTGATCGAAAAGTTAGTCTAATACCCAATCCCTCACATAAGTCACAAAAAAGACCCTGATATATATAAATGATATATAGCAAAAGTTCTTATATATGCAAGCACACATTGCAATCTTAGTGAAAGGGCCTGATATATATATCAGGAAGGTTCAGAGTTTTTTAATTGCAAAAGTCCGTTTTTTTTAAAAAAAAATGCGGATTTTTGTAATTTGATCCACTTTTTGATCGTATTTTCTCATTTTAACCGTTTAAAATATATGTATATATGAGTAGATAATCTCTATAAAATTTTATTTAATTTGGAGATCGTTAAGCTATTTAAATGTGTGATTTAGAACGAAAAAAAACTAACGGTTCCGGTTGAACAGTTTTATTACATTCATAGTTTTGATTCATTTTAGATGTCTTAATGATCTCCAAATTTTCTAAAATTTTGTAGAGATGATCTGCTCACATATATCTACATTATGAACGGTTAGAATGAGAAATCATGATCAAAAAATGGATCAAAATTGCAAAAGTCCGTATTTTTAAAAAAATACGGACCTCCGCACCTAAACCTTCTATACATATGATGGTCAAGAATGAATAATCGTTTATAAATGATTAAGATTGTAATGTGTGCTTGCATATATAAGAACTTTTGCTGTAATAATATATTTTATAGTCTCGGGAAAGCTGCACGACGTTGATGTCTTCTACACAAAAGAACCAGAAGCTGATTACTTGGATGCAGCAATTGTCAGTGCACTACAAATCCATGTGAAAGATCCACCTGGTGATATATTGGTGTTCCTCACTAGACAAGAAGAAATTGAAACCATGAACAAAATATTGAAGCACGGGACTAGGGGTCTTGGGACAAAAAATTGCTGAGCTGATGATCTGCCCCATATATGCAAACTTGCCTACTGAGCTGCAGGACAAGATTTTCGAGCCCACTCCTAAAAGGGCTAGGAAAGTTGTCCTTGCCACAAACATTGCTGAAACATCGCTGACAATCGATGGGATCAAATATGTCATTGACCCTGGATATTGCAAGACGAAGTCAAATAATCCGAGGAGTGGGATGGAGTCATTGCAAGTCACTCCTATCTCGAAGGCGTCTGCAATCCAGAGGGCAGGTAGGTCTGGTCGAACTGGTCCTGGTAAGTGCTACAGGTTATATACTGAGGACAATTTTAAAAATGAGTTAGATGATACCACAATACCCGAAATTCAACGAATCAATGACTTGATGCTCTTTGATATTATGGATCCTCCACCTGCTGAAGCACTGATAAAAGCCTTGGAACTGTTGTTTGCGCTAGGCGCATTAAATATTATTGGTGAGCTTACCAAGATTGGTAGACAAATGGCTGAGTTTCCTATGGATCCAATGTTGTCGAAGGCAATAGTTGCTTCAGACAAGTACAAGTGCTCAGAGGAGATGCCTCTATTGCTTCCATGCTCTCCACTGGTAATTCCATCTTCTATCGTCCAAAAGACAAACAAGTCTATGCTGATAGTGCAAAACAAAATTTTCACACTGACGACGTGGGAGATCACATTGCACTGCAAAATATTTACAATACATGGAAAGAGACAAATTATTTGACACAATGGTGCTACGAAAATTATATAGAAGTTAGGAGCATGAAAAGAGCAAGAGACATCCGGGATCAGCTAGAGCGGCTCTTGGAGAGAGTTGAGATTCAGCTCACCTCGAATCCTTTAGATCTAGAGGCTATAAAGAAGGCAATCACTTCTGGCTATTTCCCTCATTCCTCTAGGTTGGAAAAGAATGGAGCTTATAGAACAGTGAAAAATCCACAATGTCCATGTACACCCCAGTTCAGGGCTGGCACAAGTGCTTCCGAGATGGGTTTTGTATCACTGTGTATTCTTTTAACTATTTTTTGTTTTGGTTTTTCTGATATTTCTTGAATTCAATAGCTAAACTTTTTTCTTTTTTTCTTTTTTCTCATAACTGAAGACAGGCCAGATCGAACATGAAGCAGTTTGATTGTTGCGCAGACCTGAGTCCGAACGAGCTATTCAGATGTGGTGTTTACATTGAGATTGTTTTGGTCAGGGACGCGCATCTGCTTGTTAAATGTTGAATTTTCACTGAAGAATTTAGTTACTGTCGTCTCCTTTTCTTTGATCAACTTCAATATGTTTATGCTACTCAAAGTAAAACCTCAGTTGTTAATATTCATAGCCTGTTTTGCAAGTAAGATAAACTGACTAGTTAAAGTTTTAGCAGATTCGCATCATAACAGCACACTTTTCAAATCAGCAGCCAGATGTGTGGTTAAGGAGATCCGATTATATGCAGGTGTGAAGAGGATTATATCGAGATGGACCAGTTCTGTTTGCGTAGAGGGGAGAGATGTATAACGACCTGCAATTCTCATTCCAGTTCCTTCCGGGAAAGACTTTTAGACGTGAATTGTAATATTGTATGTTGTAACCAGCAACTGTAATCAGGCATTGTTCCAAAACTGTGCTGAAAGTTTTGAGTTTCCTGTGGCAGTGTGGCTGCTAAGCCTGCAATGCCTTAGAAATCATCAAGTTCACTTGATTGAATTAAACTGTTGGTGCGACCTTGACACCTTGTATATTAAGATGATAGAGCAAGAACACCATTACGCTCATAAGCTTTGGTGTTCCTATAAGCCGCTTGACTCAGTTGACCCTTGCACAATCCTACTAGGCAAATCAAAGCTAAAAAAAGATTTGAAAATAACCAACACCACTTAAAATCAAAAGTGCGAACTCACCAGGAATATTTAAGCAAACAAGATACTTCAAACTAATGAAACAAAAACAAGTCTTTTGTTCTCGTAACACTGAAGGTTTTGACAAAAAAACTTAATATAATTCCAGAATCTCTACCGAGGCTTAATTGAAACAGACATTAATAATCTAGTCATCCTCTTCAATGACCTTGGTGCCCAAGCCCTTCAGTCCTTCAGCTGGGATCTCAGCCACAGTGACAAGAGAGTATAGCTCTTCCTTTGCATCTTCATCATCATTCCTCTTTCGAGCAATGCGAACCCTGATTCTTCTTGGGACACTCCTGATTCCTCTGCTCCAGATTTGCTTGTTGAGCTTGACATCCACCCTGACATCATTGGTTCCCATTGACTTCTGGGCAAACTTCCTGATCTCCTTTATGGCATTGGGAGCCTTCTTCTTGAAGGTGCTGTTATTCACAGATAGTACAAACAATGAGCATTAATCATCCACCACTATAATGGAACAATGTACAAACAATACAGTTATTCCAACACAAATACGAGAACACCCCGAGAATTTGAACAATGTTTGAACAACTATGTACTGATATACACAACTGAAGAAAAACAACAATAAAAGAACGGAAAACACATCTTTTCATATCCCTAGACTAACACAGTCAATGACATCCAGGTCCAAGACTACGAACCCCTAATTCCACAAATAAAAACCCAACCCTCCGTCACCTGCCACCACCAAGTGGCACTTATGCAACAACTCAAAGCCAAATCCCCAGTGTACACTAGCTCCACATCTAATTCCTTTTAAATTATACTTAAATGCACTATCAGTCTCACAGTCTAGACCATGACACTAAACCATGAGTCCACAACAATCATGTCCAACCTTCCCCGATCGAAATCCTAAAACCCATTTCACCAGTCCACCAATTCTCAACCAAATCCAGTTCAACACCTCAACACCATACGTTAAACATCCATGAACAGATTCAAATAAGATCCAAACAAATAAAACCCCAAAAAGCCACAATCTTTCGCAAACCCAAAATCATACGAATCCAAATCCCAACCAATATCACAAGAACAGATACAAAGCTAGTAAAATCATTCCACAAACTGTAAAAAAAGGGTAAGAAAAATAAATTACCAGCCATGGAGGCGCTTGTGGAGGTTGATGGTGAACTCCCTGGTCACCACCTCTTCCTTTCGTCCCTTAGTCTTCTCAACCATTTTCACACACTCCTCTTCAACTTTACCTGCATATCAAACACACCCATCCACCCAAATTAGAGAAAGTACAAATCTTTGAATTCAAAGCGTTAAGATTAGGGTTTCCTGTTAAAGGCTTGAATAGATTAGAGAGAGGAACCTGGAGACAACGCAGAAAGAGGGGAAGGAGGCGCAGAGCTAAACAAGAAGAGATACTGAACCCTAGTTTCTACACCTTTATAAGGCCGCTTCTTGTTGACTCATACGACGAGTCGTTGGGCTCTGGACATGGACACGACGCCGTTTATATATTTCCAGTAATTTTTTTTGAACGACACTGATGTGTGGCTAAGACCATCTCCAACAGCTTCCTCAAATTCTTGGTTTTCTCAAATTTGGGGAAGATTTTGGATGTTTTTTCCCAACAGATTCTCTATAATTTTCTCCAAAATGGGGAATGTGAGGAGAGAGAAAACCAAATTCCCTATATTTGCAGCAAACTCTAAAATTTGAAGGAAGGATTTGGGGAATGAACATAAAATCTCCAAAATAGAGAATCTGTTGGAGTTGGAGAAGAAAAATTGCTTGAAGCATTGCCTTTTGCTTCCCCATTATAGAGAAATTATGGGGAAGCTCTTAGAGATGGTCTAAGTGCCTATGTATATCTAAATGTGTCGTATGTTATTCCAACCTATCCTGAAAGTTTAAAGAAAAAATAAATTTGTGCAAAATTATGGCGATACACTCTAAACTGTGGATTTGAGGAGTTGAATAATCAGAACGAGGTTGATCCATATTTCATTTCTAAAATTGCTAAGCTAAATATTTGTTTAAAGGGAACGTGTTGTGCATCCCAGCAGATTGTTTACCTGAGCAAATCATAAGAGGACTTCTTGAAGAGGGACATAGCACTTTCAACTATTCTGGTTGTAGTCCACTATCTTTAGTTTTCCATTTGTTGAAAAATTATTTTCAAAAAACTGAAAAAAAAAATAGTTTCATGAGTTTTGATGAACCACCAATGTTATAAAGGTTGTGAAATCTGTGGTGGTGGTGATGGAGTGGATAACCAAGTGAGACACTGTTACTCTAATTTCAAGAAATTGTGACTAGTTTGGCAAATATATTTGCATTAGAAACCAACGTGAAGTAGAAGGTGAGATTTGTTGGTATCGGATCAAGTGGTTACCTCTGCATCAGTTAGTTATCTTCAATGATTTAGATGACAAGACTGTTGGTTTGCCATTAATCACGAACCATTAATGCTCTTGGAAAGATAATGGTTGTGTATTTTGAAAGAGGCTTTGGATGGAAGGGAGGAATTCAATTATAAGCATATTGGCTCACCCGTGGATGATCTAGACACAGTAAGGTCTGCATTTTAGGAAATTATTGGCCACAAACTTGTCGAATTTGTTAGAGTTGATGCAATTCTTATGGACGTTCCTAAAGATCTAGTTGAAATTGTTAATCGTATCAAGAGAGGTGAGAGCAATTTTGAGTTGGCTAAATTCATTATGAATAGCAGATTTCCCAAGTCAAGAAAAATAAGGTATTTCAAGTATTTATTTGTTTGGGGATGAAGAATTCAGTTGCAAGGAAATCTGTCAAAAGAAGGTTTGATATAGTGCAAGATTTTGTCTGAATTTTCTACATCAATGGTTCAAATTTCAAGACGAATTCTTTTCAATCAATGGAGTTTGATGCAGGAGCATCCAAAAAGTCCTAAATTAATTAGGAGATTTTTTTATGCTTTATTATTTTCTTTAAGTCTTTCATGTTTTGTTAGAGTTTGTTATTGCCAATATATCTAGCATTTTAGAGTCTTGTAAGATAGCTTTATTATTCTAAATACAATTATCATAGAGTTTGTTTCTATGGAATATTAAACCATAAAACTCAATATTTCGTTCAAGCTTTAATCTACTGAAATGTCTTTAGCTATTTGTCTTGTTTTCGTTGAGGACTTTCGCCCACAAGTACTTTTACCCATGATCTAATAGCAAGACAGAAACCGAAGGTTTCTGCCCTACATCAATTTCAACTCCCTCTGTACTCTTCCATAACTGCACCTATTTCTCTTTCTAGATTGTCTTTTGAGACACGAATATGCAGAAACCTTCTAGTTAAACGCAAGTAAAAAATGTAGAGGGTTACAAGAACAAGGTAAGTATAGTTAATACTTTGGAGATAATTAGAGGGTTACTAAACACACCAATTAGATCCTTTCTGAATATAAACACATTTACATTTTCTTTTTTAATTTACACCAAATGCATTTATTTTACTTGTTTTATATATTTTAAACTCGAAAAATTAAAATTATCATATTTTTTCTACTGACCATTTTGTCTTTAAGTTAGGTTACATATAGAAGAATTGAGTTTTAGGTATAGGGTTTTAGGTTAAGGGTCAGGGTATAGGGTTTAGGGGTTAGAAGTTAGGGTTTAGAGTTTGGAGGAATTGGGTTTTGAGTATAGGGGTTTAGGGTTTAGAGTTTAGGCTATAGGGTTTAGGAAGGTTCACAATTTGTACATGTCATTCAATCGCATGCATTGTTTGTTAGTTTATTATTTATTCTAAATAATTGATTTATTTAGTCTAGACAAACTTAATTAATAAATTTAGATGTATTTTAAAGCAATCTTAAAGATATGTATAATCTAAAATGAGTCTACCAAATTGAATGTAACGTCAAACATCCTTAATACTTAATATCACATAACTGAATTCTACCGAGACAGGAACCGCTTCAGATAAGAGTTCATGCTTGTCAACATGAACAAATAACTCATAAACAGTGTCGGCGGCAGATGTCACCGCATTCTGGCAAGCACCAAATTCTGCTCCAATACTTTCAAGAAATTTGACTATGGCTGGGTTTGGTACAGCTAGGCTTATAAGATATAAACTGACTTTTAGCTTATAAGCAGAAGGTGAGTGTTTGCAGCTTCTCCTTTTTCCCTCAAAACACTTTATACTTTTTTAAAAAGTAGCTTATTTTGGACTTACCAAACACTAAAACCTTTGGTGCTTAAAAGCAAAGGAGCTTATAAGCTCTCTCAAACCCAGCCTATATCATGATCTGTGTACTTCTGAGTAGCATTGAAATGAATGAAAGCAAGATGCTCCACAATGTGGGCAACTCCTCGTTCTTCCTCCTCTTCCAAAACTGACCTGCCATGATCCCAATAACATCAAAAACCTCAATACATTCACACACATAAAGTTTCAGTCTTTCTTTCTCTTTAACCAATACATTGCTCATTTTAAAACCAACTCAAAACTGCACTAGTTTGACCATATAAACACAACTCACCCAAGCAACACCCATCAAGAAACAAACAAACATACCCAACACAATGAAAAACAAACCAAATTCCATTCAATTATGAATAAAAGGCAGTAACCAAAGCATTTGCATACCCGACTTTAACACCCAGAGCTAGGGGTGGGCAAATTCGGACCGGACCGGTTTTGAGCCCAAACCGTATCTGATCCGAATCAATCGGATTTGTAAAGTATGCATCCGAATCCGAAACCGAAATCCGGGTTATCCGAATTTCGGATCATCCGAAAACCGGATCGGATCGGATCGGTTTCGGATTTCATCCGAATTTGGATAATTTCACTTTCAGTTTACAATTTCCAATTTCCAAACCTCAAAAACAATCCAATCATCAAATGTTCATCACCAACTTCAAATAGTAGATAACATACACATACACACCATAGTTAAGTTAATTTGTTACAAATCATAAACAAATTTAGTTGTCCCAAAATAAATCAAACTGAAAAATCAAACTGCAAATAACTGAGATAAACTGCAATCCGGTTTGCACATTGCTCTCTGCTATATGAATCTATTAAAACAGAAGGTAATAGTTTGTGCTGCTATACTATTTCTATTAGCCAAAACAAAACAGCTCACAACTTTATATGCAGATAGATCATAGATTTATACACAACTGCTATACTATTTCTAAATCAATATACATAGATGGCAGGGACTATTTGAGCTGCTATACTAATTCTTCTTTTCTTCTTTTCCCTATTTGAGCTGCTATACAGCCTATACTATTCCAAAACATCGATGGCAGAAGGACTAGAGTTCCCTATTTGTGTTTCCTGGCAACCTCTTCAGGAACTCTATTCATAGTATTCATTATTCAAGACAATATTCTCAATTTTCTCATTATTGTAAACAAACTAACAAAGTAAATCAAACTCAAAAATGCTAAAATTACTGTAAACAAATCAAAAGGAGAGGAGCTGGAATTGACCGGACCTTGAGGTCTTCTGGAATTTCAGGATGGCTTCTTTGATCAGTTTGATGGACGAAACTTGGTGAGCGGGGACTGAGCGCAGATCAGCAGGTGAGTATTGAAGCTGGACCTCAACTAAACACTCACCGCGGCGGCGAAGAAGGTCTTGTCGCCGATCTCGGAGAGCACAGTCATGGCAAGTGACTTGGTGAAAGTCCCTAATTGACAGCACCACACTCAAAATTAGCTCAAAAATTGAAGCAAGAACAAAACGGAGTAAGAAGAATTAAAGAGAAATCGAGTTTACCTGAGAGGAGAGAGGGGCGAGGGCGCGAGGCGAAAGAGGAGAGACTGAGAGAGGGGCGATTAGGCGAAAGAGGCGAGTCGAGAGAGGCGAGGGCGAAAGAGGCGAGTCGAGAGAGGCGATTAGGGTTTTTCCGTTTTTCGGTTTATATATATATATTAAAAATATATATATATTAAAAAAAAATTCGGTTTTTTCGGACCGGTTTTTAATCAAAACCGGAACCGACCCGGTTCAAACCGGATCGGATCGGTTTTTCCTATTATTCGACCCGCTTTAAACGGATCGGTTATCCGATCCGTTTTTTCGGATGGTTTTTTCGGTTTTCGGTTGAAAATCGGATTTTTGTCCACCCCTACCCAGAGCGAGGGCTGCTCTCATTTTGGGCTTAGAATTGCAACGAACATAGTAAGATAGACCATTGTCAAGTCTCCCATAGTCAACCCCAACAGGCTTGTCTCCCAGAACTTGGTCCATATCAACGTTCACAAGCTTCAGTGACCTGAACCCGGTTTTCTTCACCATGCTGGAACTTCCTCCGGAAGCAAATCCATCTTTGCTTTGCTTTGCTCTCTTTTTCGACGACAATTAGTTTTCACTGCACCGTCGTCATTGTTCATGGGCTTGAAAGCCCAAAATATGTGAACTTGGGTCCTTTATTTGCAAAGCTATTTGCTTGGGCCTTTCCGGTCTCTGGTTTCATCCTCACTTCAGCTGAGCAGCTCCGAACACTGAAACCCAGCAACAGAGGGGGTTAAGGTGTTAGACCGAAGCTTTTCTCATTTCTTTGTGTATAGTTTGAACCTTTTTGCTGAAACCATGGTTGTCTTACACAGCTGTTCATCTTTTCTTCATACAAGCGTTTGCTTATCTTTGCTTTCCCGCCAGAAACACTGCCGGCCAGCTGTTTGGGCCGTCGGAGGTCAGCCCAATACGTGCGTTGGTTACTAAAGTGGGTGGGGGAGTGAGGTTTAATACCCAGAAAGAGAGTGAAGGAGAAGGTGGGTTTTCGAGTAGGAGTGGGTTTGTGGGGAGAGGAGAAGGGAAGGGAAGGAGTTTGATAGAGACCCTGAGTTTGCTGAAATAATGGGTGCTTGTCTAGATGACCCACAAAAGGCTAGGTCCAAGGTGAGTCTTACTTTGCACTAGTGGGATTTCTATGCAAATTTGAGCTTTGTTATTTTTGGTAACGGTAGTTTTGGTTTGACTGTTGAGGAGTGAGTTTGAAGGGTTTGACATGATTGCAGATGAAGGAGAGGTTGAGGAAGAAAAGGAACAAGATATTGCATACAAAATCTGGTTCAGGGGAACCTATGAGAGTTGTATTCAATGAGTAAGTTTTGAAAATTAGTAAATGAAAGCAATTGGTTCTTCTGATTTGCAGTCCATAGAGTAGTATTCAATGATTTGTTCTTCATGGCTTTAATTACTATTCAGAATGTTATGAGTTTGTTCATAAAGAATCAATATGAGCTTTCTCTTTTAGGAATGTGTGTGTTTACTTTATATATTGCGCTGATATTCCTTTTCGACAATATGTTATAGGTTCAACAAGAACATTCTCATGCCCGGAACTAACCTGTTCCAATACATTGAATTGGTTATGTATTGTTTTGTCTAGCTATTAGTCATGTAGGTTTGATATCTCTGCTATAACAATGAAGATTATCCGTGCATCTATTTTATTAACCTTCTCTTCGCTTCTGGCTCTACCAGCTTTAGTTTCTCAAATTCATACATATGGTTCGAGTTCTACAACACTCCATTGGAACAAGGTGTTTCCATAATCTTGGATGAAACTTATCTTAACTTGATAATACATCCCTCTGTGAATGATATGAAGTAATTTAGTTGATCTGGCTGGTGTCCAGACTGTTCGATCATGGCACATCATTGGACGCTTGAGCGGATGCTATTCCATGAATATGCAAGTAAGATTTGGTTTATCTTTAAATTTTGAGTAAAACCTCTCTTAGTAGCTGGTAGTCAATGCATACAACATGGATGACTTTATAGCAAGTTTCCCTTGGAAAGTAACATGTGGGTTCTTGAATCCTAGGAGCTTACCCACTTAACTGTTACTCATGCAGTTGTCACAATCCCCTTTGGATAAATGACCAAGTTATGATCCTATTCATGAAGTGAATGTCACACCAACTAAATTTTACAGTATTGGGGATCTTGAGATTCAAGACAACTTGGGACGTGTTTGGTATGCAGCTCGTCTTGAATTGTGGAACTGTTGTGATTTTACAGTTACAGGTTGTGTTGATTGAGTTATATACTGATTCTCTATACAATTGGAGACAGACGCCTAGATGATTATTGCTCACCTATTAGATATATTTAATGACAGGGTGGATATCGGTACTAAAGAGCCACTAATACTGGATGTTCTGATAAATGCATTGACTAAGATAAGTTCCGAGTATGCTCCTCAAATCCTTATCTTTATTCACCATTCTTCTTTCCAACTATGCAAATCCATAAGTAAAGACATGATATTTTGTGTGCACTAGTTTCGTAGTCGTGTCATAGTAATGAACATTTCCAAAGACAGAGTTGTTGATGGGTGCTTCCTTCAGTATGAAGGACTAGTGGGAATGTAGTCAGATATTTTCATAAGCAGGGACATATCAAGGATTTACGTTCGTATCTTTTTAGCCAACTTTTTCATGTTTTACTTGTTCTTTCTTTGATACCGACCACGATTGAAATGCTTCTAAAGCTTTTATTTGCTCGTACTTTTTGCTCTGCAGCTTTGTTGGAATCAAGCAAGTGGTGTTTGGTGGAACTGAATTCGAACACTGGAAGGAGAACTTGACATCAGAGGAAGCAGGTTATACTGTTCACTAGATTTAGCCAATTTGATATGCAACGATCTTTATACTAGCGCAGTCATTTTGCTCTCAACATGTGATGATTGAGGAACCAAGACCGTACCAAATCAATGATAATTTAGAATCCTGTACTCCATGTTCCGATTGTTGTATATGTAGTTATGTACCAGTGCTCAAGAGAAAAGTGACTGAAAAGGGGACACAATTCAGTCCGGTATTTAGCTTGTAAAGTCTCCATTTTTAACAAGAGTAGATTTTTCAATCTCTGTTCCAGCACCTCCACTCACTGCGTACGTTTTTCTTCTCTTTTTAGCTCAAACAAGGTTTATACTTGTAAACCCAAGCATCATATAGCATTCTATGGCTCTTGGTGCCAATAATAGGTATTAAAACAACGTTTCATTTTGAAAGAACATAAAAGGTAACTAAAGTACAGAGGAAAAAGCATAAGCTGCTGCTGAGTTTCTAGAAAAGTAATAGAGTTCAAAATAACACGGTAAAACCATAGAGCTCAATTACAACGCAAGCCTCTGTATTCCGCAACCTACCAAGTCCCCAACCACTCTAACCCTAAAGATTGCAACACAGTTTCACATGCAAGGGCACCAAAAACTTGGAGTCCTTTAAGATGACTCGACCATACTTGTGCTATGCTGAGATACTTTCTCTGCTATTGATTTGATCTCATTCACTCTCTCATCAACCAACTCCTGAAGTTGCTCTGCCTGTGTTGGTTTGTTTTCATCTACCTGAACAGTACTAGTAGCTTCACCAGCATTGGACTTGAACATGACAAATGACATCTCCGGTATGTATTCGCTTGGAACTTCAATTACTTGCTTCCCACCAGTCCCAGATTCTTTTCCTATGATATCTTCCTTCATGCGATTAGAAACAATGCTCACAAAATCCTCCATGTACTTGCTCACTGGATCGAGGCCAAGATAGATGAAGACCTCCCAACATTGCAGAAATTGTTTCTTGTTGATCTTCAAGCTTTTCCTCACATCCTCAATGACTCTTGAGGCTGGCATCAGTCGAGGGATGGTCGTTTTCTTTGACAGTTTTCCTCGTGTCAGATTTGAAACAGCCAAATTGACTGCATTGCGAACAGAATCTAGTTTCTGAAGGCGTAGTACATCAACACAAGTGCGTACATGTTGGAAGTAGTCCAATGGTTCTTCTACTGTGAAGTCATAGACATCTTCAGATACTGCAACATGATTGAGAACCTCTAGAATGTACCGTCCATAACCCTTATGCTGGTAAGGAGGCAATATGAGAATCTGCCATAAAAATAAGTGTTGATGAAAAATTGCTAAGTGAATATAGCACGCATAATAACTGATATTGGCAAGGAGCAAACCTGGCTAAGTCGCAACCGAGAACTGTCAGGATAATGATAAAAACGATACAGAGCTGTAAAGCCAAGCAATATATTGTAGATGTCCCCTTGCTCATCTGTTTTCTTCTCAACCAGGAGATACAACTCCCAACATGGATCCAATACATCAATTGCACTGGCACCTGATTCAAGAAAACAACACCAGTTAAACCTTAAAGTGGCATTCTGCAACTGGAGCAACACTCACCAAACGAAAAGAAAACAGGAGCTGTTTATTAGATAGATAAATTACCATCAACAAGAAGAAACACAAGAGGAACCAAGCGACAGTATAAGGGTCCAGCAGCTGACTTGCCCACAACCATGCGGATAACCTGACCATAATGTTGTTAACAAATGCTTCTACGTTTATCAACAAAAGAAACACGTTTGGCAATAAAAATCACCTCCACATCAGAAGTAGATGAAGCCTTGTGCTGCAACACCTCCCCGTCCGAGATCATGGATCTGCACATAATTCAAAGGTAAAAATCATGGAGATAAGTAAATAATAAAAATAAGAAAATCATGACAATAAACATATTTTGGTCTGAATATAAGAATCCACGATCCATTACCTGATGAAATTTCTCTGAGTTGAGAAGGTCTGAAGGAACTCCTCTTTACTGGCAACAAGGGTCTCACCAAATACTTTCTGATGAACAATACCAACTAATCATGAGAACTGGCATACTAAACTGACAAATAATATAAGATGGTAATAAATATATACCTCAAGAGCCGATTTCAAAACTGTGATTCCTTTACCTCCCTGTTAACATTTATCACAATCAGTACTATATACTTGACCAGCACAAATAGAAGCATACTAATAGCAAACAGATAGATGAAGAAAGAGCTAGAGTACTACAATGACAGTGCTTACATCAGCAGTGCTCTCAAATGAAATATCAGCATATGCATCAAACGATATACTGCTAACCCATATGGTAATCTGCATTTGATAAAGGATTAAAACAAATTACTCTCAATCATATTCAAGCTAAACAACATTCTAGATTATTTAGTATCAGCGACACAAACGTCAACAAAAATGGATAAGAATTACCTTCAATCCTTTGTAACCATATATCTTCCCGTCTTCCTCAAAAAGGCTATTCAAGTCAACCGGATCCAAACAGAAACTGTTTGCAGCATCCACCTCTTCTTTGCTAGAAACTATAGATAAAGAAAGTACATCAGTTTAAGGAACATGGAATTAGATAAAACCAGAATCATAGCATAAATAAAATAAATAAATAGAAAACACATATCATATACCAAGTCATTACATGACTCTGAACACGTGTTACTGATTGATTATTCGACACTAAGATCAATTGTTTATTTGCTAAAACCATACTTAAATAGCCAATTGCAAAGTCAAATTTCTCTTTAAATAAGCCCCGAGGGTGGCCCCAGTTGGATCTAAAGCATACAATCAGTGGAATATACATAAATCATATCCATTCTTTCTCTCATTCATAGTTACAAGCACAACTCACAACGCATTCACATTACAGACCAGGTGCCGACTGAGAAGGTAATTTGTTATTCACCGACGGACAATCATGAAATTACTAATTTTACCATCACACAAGAATTTCAACTTTTTCAACCAAATGAATAGAGCGTACCAATAGCATCTATTCCAAACAATCTCCATCTAAATCTCTACTATCTGGATTGTTACCCATAGCAAAAAGGCACTGAGATCCTAGAAAATCTGAAACATTCAAGAAATTCCCCCACTAATACTAGTACCCAGCTTGACCGATATTGAAAAAGTAGCATCAACAAAATCAAATCAGAAATTGGAAGAAAAAAAATTATCATACCCAGATAAATCTTGATGCAATCCTTGGCCTCCACTCCAGCATCTGCTCCCAAATCGACAAAAACAAAAAACAAAATCAGCAAATTAGGTTCGAAACAAAATTAGAGTGGAACGCTTCGAGAAATTGAAAATTGTGAGGACTGACCAACGCTGGAGAATCCGACGCGGCGGCGTTTCTTGGGCTCGACGGTGTCGCCGGCGGGGGGTCCTTTCTTCTGGCCCATGGGTGGGTTAGGGTTTTGGGGAGCGGGAAATGAGAGCGGGAAGTATCGCTGTGGCAATTGGGGATTTAGGGATATTTATAGGTGGGAGCCGTTCTAGTGATGACTTTTTTAAGTTAAAGACCACTTGAACACTTTTCGGTTTATCTCACTTTTTGATTTTATATTCACATCCTAACTGTTCATTTTATAAATATTTATTAGTAGATTATTTCTGTAAATTTTTAACTGAATTGAAAATCGTTAAGACATTTATAAATGTGATTTACTAATTAAGAATTTAAACGGCTCATGTTTGACAGATTTAATCAGTTCATTAATTTGATCTACAAATAGTTCTTAACGATGACCAATTTAACTAAAATTTTATATAATTAATCTATTTATATAAAGATGTCAAAATTTAATCAAAAAAATTAGTCTAATAAACAATTAATCTAAAAATCTTTGAGGTCCTCGTTTATAATAGAGACTTCAGTCTCGACTCTCACGCGTACCGCACGTGATGTCCATTTTGACTGGGCCAGCACCAGCTGCGTTTTTAAGGTCTCACCTGATATATGCAAAATGATTTCGAGCAGATGTTACAAGTATCTGAAACTCATAAAACTCTAACCTGATTTCCGTTAACCATTTACCGGCCATACAACCAGGCTTGGTTTGCATTGAAGTTGTTTTGTAGCTGTATCACACTTGGATTTATACTCACCATATACTATCAGAACCAGTTTCTTTTTAATCTCTGTCCTGAACCAAGTCCAACTCAATAACAGGAATGACAATCACTTTTACTCTTTACTCTAGTCATGTAAACCACATATAGGGTTCAAAGTTCATTATTTCATCAAGCAAGCACTCGAAACAAGGTAAAAAGCAATATTGTCCTGAAAATAAAATATCATAGAAGTTTTTGGTCAACAATGAAACAAAACACATCAGCCACTACAAAAATCTGTTTGCAGGTCTTCAAAACCAAATTGCAACATTTCTGAGGACTAAATATTCGAACTTAGGAAAATATTCATGTTTGCACATTGACTCAAGAATCTAAACAGACTTTCACTGCCTTCCGTACATCCTAACAGCTTGCCTGTTCCTCTTCTTGGCACCAGATTTTGACACCTTGAGACTCCTGTGAACTACACTGAGCCTAGCAAGGGCAGCTTTCTTCAAATCAGGTCTATAGAAGTTATCGACCACCTGGACCAATTGCATACATTCAGTAAGAGCTTGAACAACAGTATAAAATTTGTAAAAACAATGACCAGCAATACAATCACTTGACATTCTAACCACACTTCAATTAAACGTTCATTGTGGTAACATCAATTCCGTGTTTTCATGCATCCTTATCAGAGACAGACCGAAAACTAGATGGGCAATATGAAAGGGTTGAGAGGTCACACTGAAATGACGGAATACATAATGTGCATCTTCACAATCTCACTAGCTCAACAAAATAGGCAAAGTATGCATTTAGGACAACAATGTGTGCTCAGAAGCCAAGCGTAACAATACAATTGCATCGAAGATCCAACACAAAGTGAGATTTTCTTACATGTTAGCTGATCATCATTGCTATAAGTTCAAAAACTACAACATTCAGACAAAAAAACAATTGCAGGTACAGAAATAACTAGATAGGAAAAGAAACAATGAATCGCTAGGCATGGTTCCCAACCACAAAACACCAACAATGACTGCTCAGAACTTTAGAACATCCAAAGCCCTTGAGAGACACTCAGACATACTATCTAACAACAAATTAATTGAATCTCAAGTGCTCAGAAGCCAAGCGTAACAAACTAATTTCATTGAAGATCTCACACAAAGTGAGGCCTTCTTATATGTTAGCTGCTCATCATTGCTACTAAGCACACACAATCACACAAGCTACACTCACGCCAACCTATCAGCCTAATAAACAAAACAATGCCCCAGAATTTCACACATACATTATAGGCATCCATTAAACCTAAATGACTGCTCAGAAGCCAAGCGTAACAAATCAATTGCATTGAAAACCTCACACAAAGTGAGATCTTCTTATATGTTAGCTGCTCATCACTGCTAGTACCAAACACAATCATTTAGCCTAACAAAACTAATCACATCACATATGGAATGTACTTTTCATTCATAACATTAACATAACAAATCTACTTCAATCAGAACAGCCAATCGAAAATCGAGCATTTCGTTACCTGATTGGTAACAGCCTTGGCCATGCGAGGGAACTGCTTCCTCATCACAGACTTGTGAACCACGCTGGCAGGCTTGTTCTGCTTCCTGGTCTTAGTGGTGGCGAGCACCACCGAGTCTTTGCCTCCGGCCTGAATACTAACAGTCTTCTTGTTCGCCAAACCTAATCAATCCACAGTCAAAACCGAAACACAAAAAGTTTCTAGGGTTTATTATCAAATGAAATAGAAAACAAACCAGTCGTAGAGTCAGTTATGAAATACCGGAGTGCTTGTAGGAGTGGAGGTTGCAGAGGTTGTTAGGCTCCTTGCTGAAGCGGACGCCGGCGTGGCTCCGGCCAAACTGCTTGACCAAGAAGGAGTTGTTCTTCTTGACGATCTCCCAGATCAGCTGTCCTGGAACGGTGGCCATCGGAAACCTAGCAAATGCTGTGTTACGGTGAAGAATTAGAGAGTTTGATTTGTTATGTTGGAGAAAAAAATCGAAACCCTAGAATCGGTGAAGGAAGACTTACTTCTGCAGAGGGATTCGCACAGAGTGTGTGTTGGAGGCTCCGGGTTAACGAGCTGGTTCGTCCTTTGTTATATAGGTCGCGACTTGGGTTAAGTAAAAACCCTAGATGACATCAGCTATAAGAATAGATGTAATAATGGTTAATTTATTAATGGCTCACCCAACTAACATCAGCGGGCGTTTGGTCTAGTGGTATGATTCTTGCTTTGGGTGCAAGAGGTCCCGAGTTCGATTCTCGGAACGCCCCTTTTTTCTTTTGATTTAATATACAACTCATAAGGTTAGCATCTTCTTCTTTTTCTCTTTAATTGTGTATTTCTTCCTTCTTTTTTGTCAAAATGCTCTAGGAAGCATGATCTTTTTTGTCAAACCTTGCATCTTTCGATTTAATATACAACTCATAAGGTTAGCATCTTTCAAGTACAACAATATATACCAGTTCATTATTTGGTTCAGAAAAAAAAAATCGTTTACACCAACGGTAGGGTTGGGACGGGTCGGGATTCGACCTATCCCGATCCCGAAGTTAATATAGTAATCCTGATACCGATCCTGATCCCGAAATTCGGTACGGGACGGGTCGGGATTCGGGACATGTCGGGACCGATCCCGATCCCGAAAATATGCAATTTTTAGTTCTAAATAGCTACATTTCTACTAAAAATTCGAGACGGGTTCGGGATCGGGACGGATAGAGCCTATACCGATCCCGACTCATTTAAGAAATTCAAGATCGGGTTCGGTATCGGGACGTCGTATTGAAATTTTTGTCCCGTCCCGTTCGGTATCGGTACGGGATGGACGGGTTCGAAATCGGGATTTCGGGTCCAAATTCCCACCCCTAACCAAAGGAGTTGCAGACGAGGGTGAAGAATAAGAGGGGTTTTCTTTCTTCTGTTGGGATTTGGATCCTCTCCTAACCTTGCTAATCACTTAATTTAACTAAGTTTTTCACTACAAAACGTCATGTGTCCAAAAACGCATCTAACGACTCTATGCTTTTATTTTACTTATATTTTTTTGCAGTCTGATCGAACGGTGAAAAGATTGCTCATCATCGACACCTAATCTTATTGACTGGAGACGTGTTCGGTTCTATATATTGAGCTTACACCAAAACAAGCTATGTACTTGAGACCAGATAAGATGAGAAATCTCGTTACTATTTGGGTTATTTCATGAAGGAGCCAATTGCATTCATACGCCTGCCCGCACAATCCAAAATATAAAGAAAAACAAATCACTCCCTGCTTTCAAATCAAACACGACGAAATCAAATGGTCATATATATGTATACATATACCAGTTTAATTGAGATTCTTGAGTAGTGGTATAGTAAGAAGTGTAACTTAATAGGGTCAAAATTCATACATTTAAAACGTAAAATTTGCTGTCATTCTTTACCAAAGTGCACCATTTTGTCCTAAAACATACAATTAACACAAGCTCTCAACAATTTTATTGTCATGTACAAATTAATAGAAAATAAAACACTCTGCAACTTTATTTTGTGCTTTCTCTCGGTCGTGCCTGACCAAAATTCAGATCGTGAGTTCCCCGTCCAACGGTGAGCCTTGCCTCAGTCGTCGGACGGATCGTACGACGAGTCTTCTTTGTCTTTTGGTGGTAAAATGGGGTTAGAGAGATGGGGATTACTGTGGTTGGCTTTGCTTTGCTCAATACTTACAACGTTGGTCGACGAGATGGTCTGCGATTGCATATCCGATGGCGGGATGATGGGGACGAGACAAGGACGGCTTGGAGTAGAAAAGATCACATCGTTATGCCTTGTTCCCTTTGCGTCCAGTCAAGGCTTTGGTACGGCACGCATTGCTGCCTCCTCAAGGAGTGATGGGACTAGCAGGTTTTGGAGGGTGACAGTCCAAGTGAGATGGTATTGGCGATAGTCCAAATGAGATGGTGTGGTGGCAGAGGACGTCAACAATGGAAGTAGGTTTCAGGCGAGGGTGGCTAATGGTGTGTGATCCTTTTTGCCTTAGGTCAATGGTGGTCAATGGTTGGGCTCTATTTGTTGGGCCCAACATGAGTCTTTTCTTTTATTGTTATTTGTGTGTTTAGTTTATTTTATTAGAGTTGGTTAGTCTTTTGTTGCTTCATGCCGTTAATAAGCCCATTTAAATTAGGGCGATATGGGTCATGTCCTGTTTGCTGCACACAACGTTCCATATATGTTTTATTGCGGCAACAAGTTTATTGCTTAGTCAAATGGTCGCGGCTTCTTTACGATAGAGAGAAATTTTTGGATAACATGAAAGAGTATATACAAATTTTTCTAATACTCCATATGTGCATTGACTTTGCGTTATGTTGCCATATTTCATGCCCCCTTGTATTTAGAGAATTCATTAATGGTAATGACGTGAGAGCAGCCTTATAGCCTTTAGATTAAAAAAAACAAATTAAAAGAAAATAATTGTTGTCAGGAACCTGTATTTATAAGTACTTTATGTTTTATACAAATATTAATGTTGAAATATAATTTTGAATAATTGTCGAGAATAGAAATGCAAGATAAATTTGAAGCACATATGATCGAGTAAGGTAAGAATTTGTGTTAATTGGATCAATGAAGCATAGATTTCTATATCATTCCATTAATATTCATGGATATTTAAGCTTATTTAAGATTTTTCTCAAAATTAAGTATATTAAAAATGCTTGCATTTCTAACTCTAGTTATGAAGCTCCTTCTAATTGCTCTCACTCCTGGATAAGTATTATTCATGGTGCTGCTTTGATGATGAAAAATCTGAAATGACATGTGGGTGATGGAAAGAGAATTAACTTTTGGTATGATCATTGGGTAATGGATTGTGTCTTGATTAATTTTTCTTTGTCTAATGCAATCATTGATATTACTGCCATTGTTTGTGAGTTTTGGTGTGATATTGGATGAAATATGTCCCTCCTTGTTTCTGTGGTTCCTGATTTTGTCATTGATCATATTGTGAGTACTACAACTGGTTTAGAGAATAGTGATCATGATCAACTTATTTGGAATGCTTCTGTTAATGGTTCTTTCTCTGTTTCTTTTGCTTATAACTCCTTATGTGATCAGCCTGAAGTCCCTAATTCTTTATGGAAGTGTGTTTGGTAGTTGAAATGTCCTCCCAAGTTAAAGACCTTTATGTGGTCTGTTGTCCATAAGAAAATCCTGACTAATGTGCAAAGAATGAGAAGAGGTTTTTTCTGATACCTATACTTGCCCTAGATGTAATTCTGTTGATGAGTATCTCTTGCATCTCTTTAGTGACTGTCCTAAAGCCAAGAATATATGGAGTTGCTTATCGATGTCTGATTCTTTTTCTAATTTCTTTTCTCTTGATTGGGATGGCTGGTTTGCTGCTCAAGTCTATTGTCACACCAGTATTAGGAATAGTATTGAATGGTGCACTCTTTTTGTCTTTGTCTGCTCGTTCTTGTGAAAGTGGAGGAATAAGGTTGTTTTTAACCCTGGTTTTATTATGCATGTTCATCCTGAGAAAATTATTTGGAATTATGCTGATGAATGGATTAGTGCTAAGTCCAAAGCTAAAGTAAGTTATATGTTTAGTTATACTATGTTATATATCCTAGAGCAGGCCCCTCTTAACTAGTGTAAGATGAACATAAACAGAACTAGTGTGACTAGTAATGAGAAAATTGGTGCGGGAGGAGTTCTCAGAGATCATATGGGCAACTGGATATTTGGTTTTCAAATCAACTTAGGTGTTGGAGAGATTTTGGATGTTGAAGCTTGGGGTTGTTTTTTGGTGTGAAGCTTGATGTTGCTAATCTGATTGAGAGAGTTGAAATTGAATCTAATTCTGCAATTTTGATGCAGCTTATGAACAAGTCTGATGTTGGTCTGCATCCTCTTAGCTCTTTGCTTGGTGACTACTCTTGTCTCATGTCCATGTTGCAAAATGTTAAGGTGTCTCACATTTTTCATGAATGCAATATGGTGGCTGATGCTCTTGTCAAGAACAATACTTCTCATGATCTAGGGTTCATCACCTTTAATAATGTTCCAGTCCATGTTGCTCAGGTTTTTTCTGGATGATCTTGCAAATGTTTCAAGAGCTAGAAGAACCGGGTTCTGTTCTAGTGTGTAGCTTTCGTTTTCTCTTTGTTTGGGCCTTTTAGGTCTCTTTTGTAACAAAAAATAAATAAGAATGGTCATTTATGTTTCATTATATTAATATTGAATAATAATTAAGACTAACTAAAACATTTATGAAATTGAGAGGGATCAATTGACTTCCCTCGCCTTAAGCTAGCTACGTCCTTGATCTTGAGCCTTTGGGAGACGAAGATGATTGGAGCGAAAACATAGAGAGGATGAGAGGTTCTATCAATTGGGTATCAATAAGTTGTTGGGGATCAGGTAAAGGATGTGGATGATTTGATTTATGTTCTATCAATTGATATCAAATAGTGAAAAACTGCACTCTCTCTTCTACTAATTAGACATGAAAAAATGGAAAGAGAGAGGTTGAGTGAAGGCAAAAACTAAAATATTAATAATATTGACGATATTTTTTTGAAATTTCTATTTTTAACAAGTGTTGATATTAATTTTTATATTTTTTTAATATTTTGTATTTAGTTTATTTTTAGTCGAAATACAATTTTACTATAAATTTTGATAAAATTTCTATCGATATTTTTTTGATATATCCATAAAAATTTATTTTTTTAACCATCAAAATTTTAATGATCATAGTTATTTTAGTGAACCAAGAAGAAGGTGCAAAGATGCAATAAGTTGTTGTAAAGTTGTAAACGAAGAAGAAGCGTCGGCTCTTCATTCGAAAGCATCACTCTCGTCGCCTCTTCATTCGTGTAAAACGTGCCGTTAAAAGCGTCTTTGCTCTTCATTCCAAGGCATCACTCTCTCCGGCTCTCCGCTTCTCCAGGCAAATCACCGCCGCTGCCACCGCCGTCAGCCGTAAGTTTCTCCGCTGTAAGAAAAGCTACTCAAACCTCCTCAAAGACGATTCCTTTACTTAGCTGCTCTGGATTTGATATATTTCCAAAACCCTAGCAATGGAAGAAGACGGTAAAATAGCAGCAGTGCACTCCACAGTGTTCAGAGAATCCCAGAGCCTACAAGGCAGATGCCCCGAAATCAACGGCTACGATTTCAACCAAGGCCTCGACTACTCTCGTCTCTTCAGCTCAATGCTCACCACCGGTTTCCAAGCCACCAATCTCGGAGAAGCCATCCAAGTCGTCAACCAAATGGTATATTTTCCCTCTCCCCGAAATGCCCCTGCTTTAATGTCACTCTGATTTGTACTAATGGTAAACTGTGTAGCTAGAATGGAGGCTGGCAGATGAGGCTGTAGCTGACGATTGCGGCCAGGAGGAGAGGGATGTGAAGTTTAGGGAGACTGTGAAGTGCAAAGTGTTTCTGGGTTTCACATCAAATTTGGTTTCGTCTGGGCTTAGAGATGTGTTTAGGTATTTGGTGGAGCACCATTTTGTCGATGTGGTGGTTACGACTGCTGGTGGCATTGAGGAGGATCTTATTAAGTGCCTTGCGCCGACTTATAAGGGGGATTTCGCTCTGGCGGGGGCGGATTTGAGGTCTAAAGGCCTGAATCGGATTGGTAATTTGCTGGTTCCTAATGATAACTATTGTAAGTTTGAGGATTGGATCATACCGATTTTCGATCAGATGTTGAAGGAGCAGATTGAGCAGGCATGTGGCGTTGCGGTTTTGTTTGTTTAATGTGGTTTTGGTTTTGGGTTGTGATGGAATGGAATGTTTTGTTTTGGCAGAATGTGCTGTGGACGCCTTCTAAGTTGATTGCACGCTTGGGGAAGGAAATAAACGATGAAAGGTCGTATCTTTACTGGGCATACAAGGCAAGTTTCAGCCAAATTCAAGAACTTTCTCGTTAGCTCTTAAGCTTATATGTTGGTATTTTTTGCTCGGTTTGAAGTTTGAATCTGGTTGGATAAAGACATTCATAGATGCAAAACTCTGTGGCATTGTAATCAGATAGGTTGTTTGAATAGAAATTGTTAAATTTACAGCCTCTACGAAGTAGGTGTGGTTTGTGCATTAAGAATTGACAGTGTTTCTTTTGGATTTGTTCCAGAACAATGTCCCAGTTTACTGTCCATCCATAACCGATGGCTCATTGGGAGACATGTTGTACTTCCATTCTTTCCGCAGCCAAGGTCTGGTTGTTGACTTAGTGCAAGGTATGTTGCTTGTCACATTGGCTCTGCAGCTCATGGTTACCAGCTTGAGAAATGAACTCACAAAATAGTATGCCATGTGAACAGATATTAGGGCCATGAATGGTGAAGCTGTTCATGCAGGTCTCAGGAAGACTGGAATGATCATCCTGGGAGGAGGCCTGCCCAAACATCACATTTGTAATGCCAATATGATGCGTAATGGGGCAGATTATGCTGTGTTCATAAATACTGCACAAGAATATGATGGTAGTGATTCTGGAGCTCATCCTGATGAGGCTGTATCATGGGGGAAAATAAGGGGTTCTGCTAAAACTGTCAAGGTATGTTAGTCATAGTCATTCTTTGCTTTGCATATTGCCGCGTAGTTTTGGTTGCTTGCATCATAGTAATACATATTTTCATTAATTGATCCAGGTGCACTGCGATGCAACAATCGCTTTCCCTTTTCTGGTTGCCGAGTCATTTGCTAAGAAAGTTATCAAGACTACTACGACTTAATACAGATTTCGTCGTGAAGTTTCATTTAGAATACACAGTTATACTTGGTCATGATTAATTTAGGTGTAGGGTTAAGCATACCGTACTGCATCATATTCATTGGGTTTCCTCACATTCCCGCCCTCCCTCCACCACACAATGTTAGTGTGCCTTGTTTTCTGTCTGTCCTTGGAGATTGAGATGACAAACTGGGGCGTTTTTTTTTCATGTTCCAACTCCTGTATGAATGAGAAGCTGATTTACTTATAGTATCTTGCTTAAAATCTCAGATTCTTATTTTTGAAGTTGTTCCACCATTAAGGTATATTTTCTGTACCAATTTGTGTTTAACCTTTGCTCAAATAAAGCAGAAGTCACACCAGCAGTATATTATTTCATTAAAGTTTAACTTGCAGGAAGAATATAACAAGAAAACCCCAAAGCATATACTTGCAGAAAGAAATCAGTGCAGTCGCCTACAAATTGTGATCCCATCACCCAAAGAAGCATGTGAAATCTGGACACGAGTATCAACCGCAAGTAACTTTTTGAGCTCTATCATAGATTGTCTGCCTGGTTTCCTTCTGCTATATACTTATTAGGCATTGCAACTGACCCTCCCCAAAGAGTGTTATCATACACAGCTATACCTCCCACCTTCAGCAGCTTCATTATCCTCTCATGGTAATTACAATAATTTTCCTTATCGGCATCCACAAAAGCAAAGTCGAAACTTCCTTCATTTTCATGCTGCAACACATCCATAAACCAAGAGAAAAACTGTCACAATCATGGTTTTACAGGAGTCGTAAAATGTGTGACAGTCACCTGTTCCAATAGCGTATCAAGAACAGGCAGGGCCTCAGATTCAATGAGTTCAATTTTGTGCTCAACACCAGCTTTCTTTATGATTGGTAATCCGATTTGATCGTATGGCTCACGATGTGCATCTATGGCTACAATCTGCAGTAATGTATTCTTTTTAGCTTAGAATTACAGGATACATCAGATGCTAAATAACTAGTAGCAGACCTTGCCATCCTAAGGGATTGTAAGAGCAGTGAGGAGAATAGAGTATCCAGTAAAAACTCCAACTTCAATCGTCTTCTTTGCATTCATTAGCCCCAACAGCATGGTCGTCAACTGGCCTGCATCTGGCGCAGTTCCCATCCCAGCTCTGAAAAATACCAAGCTAGTAATCGTCCTGCAATGCTATAAAGCAATGCTAGATAGTGGTAATCACATAGAAAACTATACAAACCATTCATTGTTGGCTAGAAATGCAATCAGTAATGAGGTACCTGACTCATCACCTGAATCAAAATACTATGCATTAACAGAAGGGTGATATTACCAGGGTGGCTGGCAGTGGCTTCTCTCAGCTCCTTGAGAGGCTCCGGTTCACGCGGATACAGGCTAGTCTCCAAGATATACTGCCACATTGTTGAACAACAGAGTGAAAGTGAGCACTCTAGACACCTCATAGGGTACCTCATACATATGTTTGGATGTTCCTTGTTTAGGGTGCGACGACTGCACGACGTCATTTGCGTTGCCGTTTTATATAGAGGACATGGATTACGTGAGCTTCCCTAACTTTACAACAAACTCACGTTAGAGTCGGATCGGCATAAAATTGCAGCTATTACATGTAGGGATAAGTCTCACTAGCTCTAATTTTAGGAATGTATTATAACTTTTGTAAGGTAGCTAGTCTCTGCAATTTAAGCAATTTGGTCAACATTTTTGGTGCAATCATCAATTGGGAAAGGTAGAGGAGTTGTAACAAAATAAAATGCATATAGTTAACATATAGAGGAGTCGCATAAAACTACAAAACACTTGCTTTATTACATCATTACATTTAAGGCAAAGGTAGCAGATGTTTAGAAAGTTGAGCAAACTTTTGGTCATTTTGATACACGATCATCAATTTGGCATTTGGAGAATGAGAAGCTGATTCACTGATAGGTATCTTGCTTAAAATCCCAGGGTTTTATTGAATTTGTTTCACCATTAAGGTGATTCTTAAGAGGACAATTCTTCAGTTAGGACATGCCTGATTTTTTCTGTACCAGTTTGTGTTTAGCAACCTTTGCTCAAATAAAAGCAGAAACTACACCAGCAGTATTTTGGCTTCTGAAACTTAAGCATCCAAAGCATGTGAAATGTTACATCAGGTTCCAAATGTAGGTATTTACTTTCAGGGTGAAATCAGTACAATCGCCTGCAAATTGTGATCCCATCGCCCAAAGAAGCATGCGAAAGCTGCACACGCGTATCAGCTGCCAGAGACTTGTTAAGCTCTATGGTTTACTGTCTACCTGGTTTCATGAATTCTGGAGTAGACTCATGAGGCATTACAACTGTCCCTCCCCAAAGAGTGTTATCATATACAGCTATACCTCCCACCTTCAGCAGCTTCATTAGTCTCTCATTGTAATTCCAGTAGTTAACCTTGTCTGCATCAACGAAAGCAAAGTCGAAACTTCCTTCATTTTCATGCCGCAACACATCCACAAACCAAGAGAAAGACAATGTCACAATCATGGTTTTTGCTGTTTAACCAGTTGGAGTCTTAACAGATACTTGTTCCAATAACTTATCAAGCAGAAGCAAGGCCTCAGATTCAATCAGGTCAATTTTGTTCCCAACACCGGCTTTCTTTATGATTGGAAATCCTATTTGATCATATGGCTCACGATTAACATCTTGGCTACAATCTGCAATAAGGTATTCTGTTTAGCTTAGCATTACAGGATATTTCAGATTTACATGTCAATGAGTCTTATATACAGACTGTATAATGTATATAATATCTGACTACAGCACAAGAAGATGAATAATGTATATAGTATCAGTTTACCAACCAAACTGCGCTAATTGCTTGCAGAGATAAAAATCGAAAACTAACAGGAATAACTTTATAAGCCCAGTTCCCCCAACAAAGCATCACATTGTTAAACAAGAAAATGTTTTTTTTTAAATTGGACCATTTATCGATTTATGCGTGTCATCCTATCCTTACGTAGGAGCGATGCTAATCTTCTCTGTATCGTTTCAATTTTATGGATGTCCAAGGGACGTTAAACAAGAAAGTGTTGAAAACAACTGAAACTTGAAGAAAATTATCTTCAAGACTACACGACACAGCCTAAAGTGTAACTTTCGAAACTACATGTTAAATACCGAAAACTTGAATAATACGTTTCCAGATCTGCACATCTTTTCTTTATTCAAGGATCGCCAGTTCATATCTTAATTCCACTTCTGTAAATACACCTCAACAATCCCTTATTTCAGGATCAAACCAGTGAAAAGATTTCAGCCAAACTAACAACCCTCTTCAGAACATGAAACCACACTCCAATCATTTCAACCAAAATTTCAAACAGCAATTTCCAGTTTTTATCTTCAAACAACTCTACTCTCAGTCAAACACAAACACAAGTAGTAAAATAAGAAACATAAAAACAAATAACAAGGAAATAATACACACAAAAAGACATGCATAACACATAAAGATGTAAAAATCCTCTCTTTTTGTAAAACACTTCAAACATGACCTATTTGAGAGTAAACTCAGTAATAAAATCCCGTCCAAAGCATATCAAACTCTTCAGAAACAAAACCCCTCCAAAAAGATTGAAACTTTAAACCTAGCAATTTTCAATTTTGATTATAAAAAACAACTTGAGGGTTGTCTACGGAGATGTATACCATACACTCATTTACCATTAAAACCTAGCAAAATAAGTAGTTAAATGAGTAAAATTTATAACTTTCACAACAAAATTTACAACATTCACAACAAATTACTATATTTATTTTATACATTTAAATATAATTGTACAAAGTTATTACAATGACAACAAGTTGTATATAAACTTGTAAATTGTCATAAGTTGAGTAATTACTTTTAATAGTACAAATATTACTTAATAAATAATAACTATATTTACCAAAATAACAACAAATTTATTGTTATATCAGTAAATGTATGTATCACAAACATATAGGTATCTTAGAATATTCCAACAACTTGGCCAAAACCCCAAAAGGAACACAAAGAGAGAAACAATATCTACACACAAACACATGCAAAGGAGTTCTAGAGTGAGCTTGAGCAGAGATTTTGGGTAGAACCCTAAACCCCTGATCGTCAAAAAGACTAGGTTTTGAGATGAAGTTGATACCTTTAGGGTTTATAGGAACAATGTAGGTGAGATTCTAGGGTTTTGAAACTCATCCGCTCCCAAATTGCAGAGAAAACGGATCTGTGGCCACTCTATGAGAGAGAGAGGGACTATATAATGCTAGTGTTATTTCCACTTCTGGTTTATCATTTTTATACCTTTGTTTTAAATAATAAAGTATTTGAATTTGAAAGTGTATGAGATGGGAGGGTATACTCGAGTGGTGGAATAGAAGAAAACGGTGGCCGTTGTTTAACATTCTAGAGAGATTCCTTCAACTTTGGGTTACTTGACCTCAAACCCTACAAGTTTGTTGTATTATAGTTACATCCCTAGGAGAGTGGATCATATATTTGTAAATTTAAAATTTTTGTGACAGTCAACAAGCAAATGGGGATGTAGCTCAAATGGTAGAGCGCCCGCTTTGCATGCGGGAGGTACAGGGTTCGATCCCCTGCATCTCCATTCCTTTTTCGCTTCATCCCTTTTACCAAGTCCATGCCGAAAGCCTGTTTTTTACTTGCTGCTTCACCAGCTTAATCAACCTCTCTCTCATGTTAATTTTTTACCTACTTGCTCATGCCAAAAGCCTTTTTTACTTTCCTGATCAACCTCTCATATTAAATCAACCTTTTTGTTTTGTCAGCATCACAAAGAAGTCAAAGTCGACTCACCCTTCACCCAGTCTAATATGGAGAGATTAGAAGAACCATTTTCACACATAGAATGCCGACCCGTACAGCAGCCAGTAACTGATATCGTTTGTGTTCTTTAGGACTGTAAAACAAATCAGAATCACTTAATGAAAGAGAGGTGGTAAAACAAACATTGCTTGCTCCCGGAAGCAAGAGAAACATAACAACTTTATAAAAACAAAATCAAAGGTACAAGCTTATATGAAGTGATATCATAAATGTTCATGTGATTGGCCCTTTCAAGAATGAAAACCATTGTTCCCATTGGCCATTTGTTTCATGGATTCGAATCTGGGGCCCTTGTCATTGAACTTTGTGGCGGCATAAAGATTCAGGTAATCTTGAAAACGGAAGCTATTGGGGTACAAGAGTTTGGGAGCTGGAGAGATAAGGGCATCTCCGGCAGGATTATAGAAGGTAGCAATGGAGAGTCGACTTCCATTCTTGTCTGTCAAGACACGGTGCAGAGTGCTTTTGTATCTTCCATTACTCAGCACCTCCAGTTGGTCACCTGTGTTCACAAAGATGGTGTTGTTCTTGGATGGTGGAATTGTAACCCATTTGCCATCTTTGAAGAATTCAAGACCCGGAACTTGATCATCTTGGAGCAACAGTATGATCCCACCAGCATCAGTGTGCTCTCGCAGTCCTCTCACACGCTCTGGCTGAGAACACTGAGGATACTTTGCAACTTTAGTCCCGACAGAAGGACCCTTGCTACCTGAAAATGCGTTCTTAATATCATCTTTCTCCAAACCAAGATTCTCACACATGAGCTCAGAGAGTTTCTCTGCCAGGTTGATCAGCTGACCTATGTACTCGTTCAATGTTTTGCTGTATTTCATGCGTAAATTAAACTCAGTATACATGTTTGGAATTACAGTGTCAGTTATTGTTCTGCTACTTAATTGATAATTGGCTTACCAAAGATCCTCTGAGATGTTTGGATTTGCTTCAATGTTAGAAGTGGGACGATGCCAGACGAAAAAGGTGGTTTCCCAGTCTTTGTCAGAGGTATCGTCTTTCTCTAAGCTTCTAGCTATCTCTGACTGATAAAAGCTCTCTTTCAAATTTTCTTCATAGTATGCATTTACCAATTGCTTCACTTTGTCCATCAGCTTTTTGTCGATTCCATGGTTCTCAATCTGCAAAAATTAAGTAAAATATTAGAAATGTAAAAGACATCAATTTAGATTTGAAAAACAAAAATACAATAATGATCCCCTTTACTTGAAAGAAGCCCCATTGCTCGCAGGCTTGGTGCAGAAGAGCCATTGTCTTGCTCCTCCCTTCACCATTGATCTCACCAAAGTCTACCACAGGGATCTCCATTTCCTTCATTATCTCTTATATTGATGTAGAAAACAGGTAAACACAATGCAATATTTATAGGACAGAAATTACTGTATTCACCAATATTATATTACATAGAATTTCTTGGGCAACACATGTTGATCAACAAGCAACTTAGATCTCTATAGTAAACCCAGGTTCTGTTTCTTCACTATTTTGCAAGAAACACTTTGCTTGAGTAACTTACTATTTGCCATCATGTGCACCACTCGCTATCAGTCTCCTTGTGTTCTACTGTGTCTGCCCACTGGCCTTTTATTATTACATGGGATATTTTTCTACCAAACATAATTAGTCTGATCAGTTGTTTCTTGTTTGGTATTTGTGAGTTTATACAAAACCAGGGGCTGTCTGAGTGTGATAGTGGGGTAGAACCCTTGCCATTCAAAGTTTCAAACAGGCAAAGAAAAACTGGGGTAGAACCAGTGGGACGTTTACATCATGTCTAACAGCTTTTTTAAATTCTTAGTTTTCTTAAATTAAAAAAAAATTGATGTTTTGCCTTAACAGATTCCTTAATTTTTTTTAAAAAATAGAGAATGTGAGGAGAAAGAAAACTAAATTCTCTATATTTACAGCAAACTCTAAAATTTGAATAAAAGATTGGGGAATGAACATGAAATCTCTAAAATAGAGAATTTGTTTGAGTTGGAGAAGAAAAATTGCTTGATGCATTAACTTTTGTTTCCCATTATAGAGAAATTATAAGGAAGCTGTTGCAGATGGTGTTAACATCTTGCCTTAGTTGGAGTCGAACCCTACGAGCGTTTAGGAGACAAAACTCTAACAATATAGCTTGGATTAGACTGATTTAGTGAGTTAATGTATGTGATTAATGTGCAGCAGGTCATGTGTATCAGGTCTGGACAGCAGAGAGTGATGTCCACAAGCATTCTGTAATTGAATTAACTATGCGAGTAGATGGATTAGCGAAATAGATCAAGTATATTTTGTTAGACACATAATCCAATGAAGTTTTAACAAGGATCTAAGTTTAGTTCTTGAGAAGTTAGAAATCCAGAGACAGATCTGGCAGTTTAAAGAGAATCTACTGGATTGGGCCTTAAAAAAATATGAGGAAGATCATTCCCAAGAAGGCGTCAAAAGGACAGCCCTTGCTTAATATACTAGAAAGTGGAAACTAAGCAGATACAAGTAACTTGGTCTGCTTTGATTCATGGGTCAGTCTTCACAAACAGGTTACAGTAAACTATTTCATACTTGCTTACCCCAATTTGGTTCTGCTTAAATTGTACTCAGAAAAAGATAATATCTTGTGTGAATTACATTTCATCATTTGTTGAAGGAAAAATATATTGATGTGTTTTCTTTAAAGTAACTGACGAAGAGTGAATCATGTAATTATATGTAATTGAACAATCAACCATTATTAGGTTTCATTTCATTGTAATTACCATTTGTAACTGTTGTATTCATCCTTTATATAAGAAAGTTATCTAATAAGAATGAGTAGACAAATTTCGATTGTCATTTTACTTTAACACCATTCAATCCATTCAATATGATCTTGCTTCGGTATAGTCATACAAAATTTACACTTATGATTCATTATATGTAATTTAAGGATGTAATCTCTGCTCTCATTGCAGTTTCTTTTCATACAAAAGCATATCTTTTAGCGAAAATTATTCAGTGCATTGTCACTGCCGGTGACCTGTCTAATCCACACCATCCGATCATCTCTTCACCGTCAGATGTATGCACTGTTCACTTTGTTTTTTATATTTTTTTATCTTTTACTAATGTATGAAATACACTCTCGTCATTTAAAAATTCATTTTAAGAATGTGAACACTCAACTCTATTTTCTTCGCTATAACCTAGAACTTGTATGCTAGTCTACAACCAATACCAAATTCTAATGTGTGACAAGAGTTAAATTTTGTGAAGTTACCATTTTCAAATATTTTTAAATGAAAAGCTACACACGAAAATAAACAGCTTAGAATCAAACACAAGATCTTATAAACAAAATCAAGAACACACAGATAGAGATATTATGACATTATGATGTCTATAATTATTTGTTTCTTCCTATTTAATTATGAGAAAAAAGTCATGATTTCATAAAGAACTTTCATAGGCTCAAAACGGTGCCGTATCGTGAGATGAGCACATGAAAGCCACCAACTTCCCATTCCCGCTGCCGCGGTTGCGCCACAGCGCGCGTAAAAAATATTCAGAGAATCTTCGACTACACGCATACCTAACCGCGCCTTCATCACCCTTCATGCACCGTCACCACACCTCCCTTATTCTCCTCACGGCAAGCAGAGCGCCGCGTAACTACGTGCCTTTGCAGTTCCCGACGCGCGCACGACTCCGCGCGTGAGATTAATCCCAAAGCACCTGAATCCCACAGATCCACACCCTTTGCTTGCTTCGGAGGTCAAGTTTGTCCTTTCACATAGACCCACCTCGCTCTCCAACTGCAATTTTTCCCTCTCGTTCCGAAACCGGCCTCACTCTCGAGACGCGAGAAATCCAAAACGACGACGTTTTGCTCGCTGCCGCACAAGTCCAGACCTCTACAATGAGCCTCCGGCTCACTACGATTCTCGCGCTGCTGTGTCTCGCAGCCGCGGCCTCCGCCGAGTCGAACTCGGTGGCGGAGGAGGAGGAGATCAATGCCGCGTCGGAGAACTCGTCGCTGGTGAGATCTAGTAACGACAGCTTGGCTAACATGATCGATCGGGCGCTCGAGCGCGAGTTCCCTGAGAACGAGCAGAATCAAGGTCCAAATATTCTTCATTTCTTTCGATTCTTCATCTCCTGTAGTGTTTCGGTTGCATTTCTGCTTGAACCGGAGGATTGGATTTTGAATTTTGAATTTCTTCTCTTCGTTACTGCATTGGTTTCAACTTATGCATGTGATAGACTACTTTGATATTGGAAGCTTTGATGATTCTTATGGTGCTGCTAGGTTAATCTTCGTACTCTTTTAGTTTTAGAAATTTGATATTGGAAACTTGATGATTCTTATGGTGCTGCTAAGTTAAACTTTGATGATTCTTATGGTGTTGTAGAAATTTTGTGGATGACTCTGTGAATTGTGTCTTCTTGTGCAGCGGATGACGCCGGCAGCTTCAATAATAGCGTTAATGAACAGCAGGTAGGTACTCCGCTGATCCTCGGAGAATGTGGATGTAATCAGTGTGCTTCTGTGAGTGCATTATTAAAGATGCTTGTTTTGTTTGGTAGGCGACTCTGGAGACTGTTGCTAGAGTTAAGTCCAAGAAAAACGAAAGCAAGGAGGACAAGTATGTGCTTCTATCTTATGAACAGAAAACCAGATATCTCTGTTGAGCTCCATTTATTGGAAGTATTGAGATATCATATATATATACGTGAAGTGAGTTCCCTGACATTTTTGTGAACCTTATGTCAGGTCGTTTCAGTTTCATGATGTTTTCCATCTGGAGAATGAGAACGGAGCAGAAGATATGCCTACACTAATCGATCGGAAGGTATTTCTGCTGCCTGTCATTGGTTCATATTTTTTATCGTAATGTAGAAAAGTAACATAGAAAGTATGTGAATGTAGACGATATAAAGTGATGATGACATAATAGCACAGAATATCATAATGTCTCATGCTTGAAATTGATTTTTGATATGCTGCTTTTGGTGTTTTCCCTTTTATCAGGATAATGTTTTTATTATATCCAATCTCAAGTCAAAGTACCCTGTGCTGCAAGTGGACTTGAGGTCCGCTTACAATTCTGTTGCTGTTGTTTCAATTGCCATTTTACACGTAAGAGGCAGAAAAGGTTTGCTGATACATCCTCTTTGTACTACAGACTAATATCGGATCTGGTAGTTGTCATTGTCTCTGCAACGTGTGGTGGCGTTGCCTTTGCCTGTGCTGGACAACCTGTATGTCCTCTGTCACAGAGTTTTGCTTAGATTCTACTGAATTCTCTTAAAGATTGGACTTCTATTTATTTACTTATTTGATTTGAATGGGAGGATAAATCCTGGGTACCTATACACAGTTTCTTTGCTTCTAGATCCACTTGTCCAAAAATATATCTCCTTTTACTTTCGGATGTTTTCAGGTCATTACCGGATACTTACTAGCAGGATCTGCCATTGGACCTGGAGGGTTGAGTTTTGTCAGTGAAATGGTCCAAGTATGTTGTCTTTAATCCTATTTTGCTTGAATGATTCATTGTTTGTGCTTCCCTTATTGGCCATTTCTTCAGGATTATGTTTGCAGTTCCATTAGCAGATTCAAAATCATGAATACTCATGTTATACTAGTTTGGTCTTTTGCACTTCAGTTTAGATGGATCTGTACTTGTCATTCTTTGTCATTAATTTTTCAATCTGCTTGACTGTTCATGCACAACTTGCTACATTCCAATTAAGTGCACAAATATGCATAAAACTGCTATAAACTTCTTGGAATTTGGTTGCTTTTCGTGGTTGTTTTGGAATAGGTAAAAATGCAGGAAGGAAAAAGATGGTTATATTTCTGCTACATGCACTTCGCTATTAATAGATGTCATAAAATCTATTCTTTATTTTCCATTTTAGAGCTTCATATGTATTTCATTTTCTTATTAAAACAAGCATGCAGGTTGAGACAGTGGCTCAATTTGGAGTGATATTTCTTCTTTTTGCATTGGGCCTAGAATTTTCGGCTGCTAAGGTTAGCACATAACCTTACTATTGTGATACATTTGCATTCTTGTTTGTCAATTAATTTAGGTCATGGTACTACCTCTCCTCTTCAAGTTTGCAGCTTCGGGTAGTTCGAGCAGTGGCTGTTTTGGGAGGTTTACTGCAGACTTTCCTATTTATGTGCTTGTGTGGAATAACAGCCTCAGTAAGTCTAGAATTTAAATCAACGCTGTGCACTTAATGCGGAAATAATGCTTGAAAAGGAATATCAAGTATGAATTCAGTTGTTATCCAATTCGACTGTGAATGATCATACTTCGACTGGGAATGTAAAACTAAGAAAATATGCATTATGATTATTTATACTATCTATCTTTTTCCCACTTTTCCCAATGGTCTAATGCTGCACAGCTGCATATAATTTCCAGTTATGTGGTGGAAGTCCTTCTGAAGGGGTATTTGTTGGTGCATTTCTTTCTATGTCTTCGACAGCAGTGGTAACTATCTTTTGCACTGATTCTTCTGTTATTACCTTGAGGAACATGATATTTAATTACCTGTTCAGTTTGTAATCCTTGCAAACAGGTTATAGTTGTCTCCCACTTATGCTTATGGGACATTAAACTGCTTTAAAATAGTTTATATATGAATATACACAATTTTATGTGTCCCTTATTCTATAAGAAAGGTGATACTGATATGAAATTGCATGGTTGTTGGTAGTAGGATATATATAGATATTGAAAGATTGACATTTTCTTGTTAATCTCATTTTTTTGGTTCTGCAGGTTTTGAAATTCTTGATGGAAAGAAATAGTATTCATGCTCTTCATGGTCAAGTCACAGTTGGCACTCTTATAATGCAGGTTTTGATACCATATAAATTTTTCAGTTTGTAACATATCACTAGCTCACTACTAAGAGTATGCTACTTAGTATTAAAAACAAAATTTGTAACATTCTGACTTATGATTGCTCACGTACTGTTTCAAAACTGTAACCTACTAGGACTGTGCTGTGGGTTTGCTCTTTGCTCTGCTTCCAGTTCTTGGTGGTACTTCTGGTATTCTTCAAGGAGTAATATCCATGACCAAATCGTAAGTAATGATCATTATAAGGTGTCCCATTAAACATGTTTTATGCAATAGATGATAGATACCCGTCTAATGCATAAACAACTCGACATTTTTTATCTTGTATTCATGCATATGAGTCATATGAATAAGTGCCTCATGTCTCATATTACAGGTTGGTGGTTTTGCTTACATTTTTGGCCATATTATCAACATTATCACGTTCTTGTGTACCATGGTTCCTTAAGCTTATGATAAGCCTATCTTCTCAGGTACTTGCAAGCTACTAGTTCTCATTTTGCTGAACCACGATGCTCTACATTTACAGATTATGTTATGGACAGTTTTCTTTTTGTGTGCAGACAAATGAACTGTATCAGTTAGCATCTGTGGCATTCTGCCTACTTGTTGCTTGGGTTTGTATTCTTTCCTACTCTTTAGTCATTACACCAGCAATCTCATACATATTGCTACACAACTTATAGGATCACACAGTTTTACTATCCTTGCAACGAGTAAATTTTCTTTTCTTTTTTTGGGTGGGGGTGTCTAATTGTTCATGGCTTAATGCCTTCATCAAGTACCTTAGGTCTACAGCATCTATTTAATGCCTCCCTGCGGATACAAAATAATACATGCCTTCTTATCTCATTTCAGTGTAGTGATAAGCTGGGTTTAAGTCTTGAACTGGGTTCCTTTGCGGCAGGAGTGATGATATCAACAACTGATCTTGGTCAACATACACTTGAACAGGTAAGGTACTTTTGTACACATGTACTTGAGAGTTGTGGGGTGCCTAATTTAAGTTTCTTTGTTATGTACTTTTTCATGTTTTCATCCCTTTTCCCGTCCATGTATGCTTCGAGGTATAGTGTATGTTTCACATGGCACCCATCAGTGAGATAATCTTGTATTAGGACTTCCATATTAGGAACAAGTGAATATTTGAGGGAGAGAGAAAAGAATCCAAAGCTTCCAAATCGTTTCTATTTTTGATAATTTCTTTTTACACAAATGAAACAGGATTGATGAATTCAGCAACTGTAATCATGCTTGAGTTTCTAAAATATAGAATGTGATTCTTCCAGTTGAATATACAGAAAATCGACTTTTTCTCACTGGTTGTAATGTTTTAATTGAAGAGACTAATCGTGCTGCTCTTCTTTGTGTCTTTGTTCTGTCATGCAGGTTGATCCCATTCGCAATATGTTTGCTGCTCTTTTTCTTGCAAGCATTGGGATGTTGATAGATGTTCAATTCCTTTGGAATCATGTTGATATTTTATTAGCAGCTGTTATATTGGTAATTGTTGTAAAAACTGTAGTGGTTGCTACTGTTGTGAAGGGATTTGGATACAACAACAAGACTTCCCTTCTAGTAAGATTCTAAAAACTGCTACAAGAGCTTTAAAGTCATTTATTTCATGCATTTTATTGACGGAGGGGCCTCATGTTATTGCATCTGTAGGTTGGAATGTCTTTGGCACAAATCGGAGAATTCGCTTTTGTTTTACTAAGTCGCGCTTCTAATCTTCATCTAGTAGAGGTGGGTTTCACCTGCAAAATGGCCCTTCTAAGTTTTTTTTCAATTCAGTTATTTACTTTACATTTTCCACATTGTAAGCTGTAACTGAAGGTTCTATGACTGCTGCAGGGTAAACTGTATGTGTTGCTTCTAGGCACAACAGCTCTTAGTCTGGTGTGTTAGCTATTTATGATATATAACTTATGATTTGTGGCACAGTTTGCAAATTAACTTCCTTCCGCTGATACTCGTAGTGTCTCCCTGTAACTATTATTAAACCGTTTCTGATTTCAGAAAAAAACCATTTCTATCTACTTTTGGAAACAGCCAGTTCCTGTCAGTTTCTTTTCCATTGATATTTATTGGAATTTTTGATTTTTATATTGTAATAACGCAGGTCACTACACCATTGCTATTCAAGATGATTCCTGTTGTAGTTCATCTTGGGGTCTCGTTGCGGTGGCTCTCCCCTGACAGCCCAAGTGAGGTAATGATCTGCACTTAAATGCGTGATAAATTTTCACCATTCAGAAATGTGTCCCTGTTTAAAGTTGTTCATAGTTGTCGGAGGAAAAGTATTGAGGTATCTTATATATGGTTTCTTCTCCCAGATTGGCTACAAAGGAGAGAGCTTTCGCTCAGATAGTGCTAAGCGCATTGCTTTCCTGGTCCAAGAATCTCACCATTTATGATGTCAAATTAAACATTGACCAGAAAGTCGCACTTCTCATCCTTGTGGTAAATAGTATACTCTGAAGGACTGGTATTTCAGAGTGCAGAGGAGGTCGATTAACATGCATCTTACTGACGGAGCAAGGATGAATCACTTGTATGCTAATCGAGACCAAGAATGAAGCAGCACGGTAACTTTTTCTGTTGTAAAATAGTGTCCATTTGGCAATGTAAATTATCCCCTTTTGCCCCCTTCGTCCCTTCCTGCGGTCGGAAAATTTTGTTTTGTTTTTGCTCAACTTGCTTGCTTGAGTTATGATTCCCGTAGTAGATACAATGTATGACGGATTCTTCCTTTTGCAATAGAATCACAGTTTTCTTCTGTGTAAGGATTTTGGTTTGTGTTGTTTGATTTTTTCATACACATTGACATCACAATAACAATGGGCTCTTTCATCACCTGTGCATGAAGTTTTCATAAACTTAAAGAAAAACATTGATGAAAGAAGTGAGGTCGTGAATTCTTAGAAGACATTTCACATTTAGATAGCAACTCAGAAATTGTATGGACCAAACGTGATTGACCAAGTGAAAACTATCCCCGATTACTGATTACTTTTTGCTAGGTACATAAGGTACGTTTTGATATTACAGATTGAGAAGTTAATTTCTATATTCATCTGTCAACAAATGTGAGTCATGTGAAAACAGATGGAAGTTCAAAGATAACGAAAGTTTAACCACACTGATAATTACATGTAACATAAAGTAATAATTGTAGGTTTCTGTACCTTAAAGAAATCCGATGCAAAGTTGACCTACACAAAAACTTGGTTAATTAGCCGTGCATAACCCACCGTATAATAATAAATTATTTTTTTAGTAAACTATCAAGTTTCGTTAAACAAAACAATATTACAACGATAATACATTATTAGGGACGTCTGACATCAACAAATTGGAAAGTAAAATCATGTATAATCTATGTCAAGTCCAGGCAAATGGTATTTTTAAACATGTAAAAGAAGACATCCATGAGAGTAAGTTGTTTTAGGAGTTGTCATCGAAAAAAAACTCGTTTTAAGAATTAAGGTGTGCTCTAATGTTTTTTTGTCAAAAAGGTGTGCTCTAATGTTTGAACACTTGGAATTTCAGAATTCGGAAATAATGAATAACTTATTTGGGGATGTGAAGCTAGCATATCTACCACAAACAACAATATAATAGTTTTTTTATTGAGTTTTAGGGTTTCATCTTCTTTTCAGAACTTTCTGTATAACATTGACGGCGTAAAAGTGAGGGCGTCACCGGCACAATTCTGATCATGAACATACTAGTCTGGAACTGTCAGGGAATAGCAAACCGTAAAACCAAATTTACTTTGCGAGGCTTGATTCAAAAGCATAATGTTCATACGGTGTTTCTCTCTGAAACTCACTGCACAAAGAAGTAACATGGAACCCTAGCGAAATCGATTGGCATGCAGCACTGTGTCCACTTCGACCGAGTAGGGTTGGCTAGAGGAGTGGCCTTACTATGGGACGACTCAGTTGCTATCTCAGTTCGAGATGTTCAGTACTACTTCATCGACGTTGATGTTCTGGTCAATAACATTCAATGGCGTTTTACTAGGTTTTATGGACATCTAGAGACGGGACAGAGAGATACTTCTTAGGACCTCTTTTGATCTCTTAAGGATGCCTCAGTGGACAAGTGGGTGGTAGCCGGAGATTTCAACGAAATTTTAGAACTCGAAGAAAAATCTAGAGGTCGGACTCGCAGTAGCCAACAGATGATAGATTTTCGGCAAGCACTTAAGGATTGCGGGTGAAAAGATATGGGTGCTGCAGGCAGGCTGTACACCTGGAGCAACTCCTAAACCAAGGAGCGTCTAGATAGAGGGGTATGTTCTCCGAACTGGCTGATGGAATTTGGTTTTTCCAGAGTGATTAACTTACCTCCTAGTCGGTCTGATCATGTGTCTCTACTTATGAACATTCAAAAGGAACCTCCAATTTGTATGAAGGGTCCAAGGAGTTACAAGTTTGAAGAGATGTGGGTTGAACATCCAGATTTTCAGAGAATTCTAACCGAGTCCTGGAGCTCCAATCCCGGCGGACTCCCCATGGTTAGTCTCTGCCGCAAAGTTAAGGATACAGGAGTGGCACTCTTAACATGGGATATGTCAGTGTTCAAAAACTGGAAGCTAGAACTAGAGGCAGTGAGGAAGGACCTCAAAGTTTTGCTACAGAAACCGTATGCACAACAAGTTCAGACAGAAAAGCTTTGATTATATCAACGATTTAATGAGCTCTTCTTTGTTGAAGAGTCGTACTGGAGACAAAGATCTCAGGAAATTTGGGTGAGGGATGGAGGGTGTCTAACAGAAGGCAGAGACATAAGATTAAAGGGTTGTTTGATAACCAAGGCATATGACAGGAGACTCCACAAGGAATAGAGTCGGTGAAAGAGATTCTTGATATGACTCAACTTAGACCGATTGCGTTGTGCAATATTGTTTATAAAATCGTTTCAAAGGTATTGGCAAACCGACTTAAGGTCTTTTTACAAGATATTATCTCACCCCAGTAGAGTGCTTTTGTTCCTGATAGACTCATATCTGGCAACACTCTGGTAGCTTCGGAACTAGCTCACTATATGCACAATCTGAGAAGAGGTCAAAAGGGTTTCATGGCTCTAAAGTTAGATATCAGCAAAGCTTATGATCGTCTGGAATGAGATTTCTTGCAGAGAATTATGTTGAAATTGGGTTTTGACCCGAGTTGGGTAGATCTCATCATGTTATGTTTATCTACAGTGAAGTACTCATTTTTTATTAATGGATCCCCGAGAGGCCTAATTGCACCTCATTGTGGTCTTCGTCAAGGAGACCTTATATGTCCATACCTATTTTTATTGTGTGCAGAAGGTCTGTCTGCTCTCATTATTGACAGTGTCAATACAGGTGCATGGCATGGTTTGCAGGTTTGTCAGGGAGCTCCAACTATTAGCCATCTTCTTTTTGGTGATGACAGTGTTATATATTAGAGCCACAGAATGAGATTTTATTGTGGTTCAACAAATCCTACAGGTTTATGAGGAAGCTTCGGGGCATCAAGTGAATTTATAAAAAAACAATGTTGTATTTAGTAGAAATATTACCCTTTCGCAACATCAGGAATTTGCCAACATTTTAGGAGTGCAAATGGTGGAGAAACATGAGAAGTATCATGACATTCCCACTCATGTTGGACGTTCAAGGCATGATATTTTTGCCTATATTAAAGACAGGTTAGCTAAGAAGTTAACTGGTTGGCGCTCTAAGTTACAGAGTGTTGTAGGAAAAGAAATTCTGATAAAGGTGGTTGCCTAAGCTATACCTATCTATACGATGAAGAACTATCTTCTTCCTCAAAATTTAATTCAAGAGCTACATCGGTTGTGTGCCAAATTTTGGTGGGGTGGCGCGGAAGATAAAAAGGTATGCATTGGCGTGCATGAGATGTCTTATGCAAGCCAAAATTCGAAGGAGGTATGAGATTTAGACATTTGTTTGCCTTTAAAAGAGGTAAAAGAGGTATGCATTGGTGTGCATGAGATGTCTTACGCAAACCAAAATCCGAATGAGGTATGGGATTTAAACATTTGTTTGCCTTTAATCTTGCTATGCTTGCTAAACAGGGCTAGCGATTAATTCAAAACCCTGAGTCTCTTCCTTCCCGCCTTCTTAAAGCTATATATTTTTCGGATTGCAATTTTTGGGAAGCTTAGCTTGGTAACACCCCGTCTTATGCATGGCACAGTATTATTGATGGGGGAGATGTTTTGAGGTAGGGTATCCACAGATTAATTGGTGATGGAACTCAGATAAATATTTGGTGTGATCCATAGGTAGAGTGGGAGCATTTGGAGGCATACCAGGACTAGCGTTTTCACCTTATTTCTGAGTTGATGAGTGGTCAAGGTACATGGAATATTCCTCTTTTGAATGAACTATTTTCTCTCTATATCATCCAAAAAATTGTAGCATTACCCCTCAACTCCCAAGCTCATTATGATTGGTGGTGTTGAGGGGGCAGAGAAGAAGGGCAAGTTTACAGTAAAATCGGCTTACCATGTGGCTCGACAGAGAGTTCTGGAGGAAGGTGATAACAGCCCAAACCATACTTCACAGCTCTGGAACCGCATCTGGCAAGCACACGTGCCGTCAAAAGTGAAGATTTGTGTGGTGACGTGCAGCATCTAATATCCTCCATTCTTGAAACAAGCTTAGTGAAAGAGACATTGACATTGATAGAATGTCCCTTTCGTGATGAAGAAGTGTAATCGTCACTGCATGCCTTACGTGATTGTATCCATGCGCAGTTTTTTTTCAGGAGGCTCATATTGTGACCGATAATAGTGCCTTGAATGTGGTGGACTGATTAGTTCTAAACCAAACTCAATACACCTTTACCTTTGATGCACTATTAATGTATGTGTGGGCAATTTGGAAGAATCGTAATGCTCAAGTATAGAATAAGGAAGTCAAGCAAGCTACTGAAATTGTTTCGATGACTCTAGGGTGGTGGGAAGAGTACAAGGGTGTTCATGTCAGGGCGGTGAACCATACCCAACGTCAAGCTGTGAGATGGAAGAAACTCCACCAGGGTATATTACACTGAATGTTGATGTAGCATTTGAGATTCATTCTGGTATTACCAGTTTAGGTGGAGTCTTTCGAGACCACTTTGGTCAATGTCTTGGAGTCTTCTCAAAATATATCGCAGTTGCTTATTTTGTCCGTCATGAAAAGTTACTTGCTATATATATATTAGAAGGTCTCCGATGGGCAGCAGAAATGTTGCTAACCCCACTCATTGTTGAAACAGATTGTCAAGGTATTGTTACTACCCTACATGATGACTCTCTTGACTCTTTGGGAACTTGTTTTCTGATGCTAGAGCCAGTTTAGCACTGTTACCCACTTTCAAAATCACCTTTATTCCCCGATCTGCAAATGGTGCTGCTTATGTTATGGCTCAATTAGCTAGGACTAGTGGTACAAGTTTCTCAACTGTTAGTGTGGAGGTTTGTATTTCATCCGAATGTAATGATTTATGCTCAATGAAGTTATTCATTCTCATAAAATAAAATACTAATATTTTTTTATTCCAGACTTTCAATACTTTAAAACAGCATGTGTGTATATATATATAATACCTTAATTTTAGAACTGTGATATAGTAGTAAAGATTTCTAATATGTACAGAGTCGTGTTCAGATTAGTTGATCAATTAAGGGAACCACGACAGATAATAGAAGGATTAATTAGCAAAGGGGGGATTTCTTAATCAGCAAAACTATAATAGGAGGCAATCCACGTTTAACTGATATAGATTGTTCACTATCCCTTAATCACTTGGTACGCCCATCTTAGTTTATAAATTAATAAGCTGATCACCATCACGTACGTAGCCACTATCTACCAGAGCTAGCTCATTCTTGCAGATTGATTGTGTAATGGCTACGCTATAATCAGAGCTTGCAAGTATATAATATAATCACAATGTACGGTTTAGGTTTAGGGTTTGTTGTCACCACTGGTTTTTCTTGTCACTAATAATTTAATCTGGGTTTGAGTTGGATATGTTTTGACATCATCTATGTTATTAAACCATTGTATAAGTTCTTAACTTATATTATATGAAGCTAATCCTTAGTTCTAAAGCGTCACGTAATCCCTATAAGTTTAGTTTCTTATTCAATTTCTGATGATCATGAAATGGCATCATACGATTATATGCATACATGACCTAGCTCATTACATTCTTTAACTATGAAATACGGGTCTCAAACAAATTATATATGCTTTAGGTATAAGCCTAAATGATTCAAATAAGAAATGAAGAAAAACCATGCCATTACCCAAGAAGTGAACTATGAACAAGCTAGTTGAACAATACAATGTGGTATAATCACAAGTCGAAGCTAGCTACATGAAGTCATTTTGATATTTTCAGCTGAATCAACATTCAATAATACTATATGACATAAATGTGTTTACTATATAGATCTGGAAATAGGTAAAGGATCTTAAAGATAAACGATTCTCTGCACTCATCTGCTACAAGAAACAAAGTCCTATCCTCCACAAGATAATTCATGTGAACATTAATATGTGGGTTCTAATTGGGTGAGGTTCCAAATAATTGGATACTACAGAGCAAGATAGTTCCAAACAAGACATAACATTGTTGGTTGAAATGTCCCTATAATTTAAAAGTGATGATGAATATATCACAAAATATCGTAGTTCACAATTGGAGACATAGAAAAGATCTCTAAGTAAATTCTACAATAATATCAATATACCAATATTCAAGTATAACTGTGTGCATATACTTGTATTTGTATTGATCATATGCATTTCATATTGTATTTTTAAAAGCTTATGAGACTCGTTCATTGTTTATGTGGCCAATCAAGTATGAGATATGTTTGATATATTCTTACTACTCGTTTACATCACACAAACATACGTAGATATATATATATATATACTCTAAATTAAAGAGGTTGAGTTTTTTTTTCAGATCGATCTGTTTAATTATACTTGGAGAAATGTAACCCGAGTTGAACTTGTAGCTAGCCCTTTTAATGGAATTGACACAAAGATGCAAGATCTGTAAGCTTTTATAACTTTACTCTAATGGAGTTTATGATCGAAACTCGTAGAATGCGATACTGTGTTTTCTTTTGAGCTTGTGGACATGTTTCATTTCTTGCTTATCCTAAAAGTACGTAGTATCCATAGCTATGTCGACGATGCAAGTGTAAGCTGTGTTGTCACAAAAGTGAACTGATAACACTGTCTTTTTGATTGATCGATCTTGCATATATATATATGGATTTTCTGAAGCTCCATCCAAAACCCTAGACATATCGAAGAAAATTCTCCCAACATTATATATGAATATGGTCCCTCAAAAGATATACGAACTAAAACAAAACTAAATTGCTGTCATGGATTTCACACAGACTAGTTTCAAGACTGAAATATTCAATATCTTCCAGAGTCCTTGGTTTTGGGAATATTTTCCAGGACTTGTTACCCTTGCCGGCCATAGTTTTCTGCAATCTGAACTCGCTAGTGCAGCATTTTATAATTTCATAATATATTGAACTTGAATTTCAGTTTTTGTTATAATATCCAGATCATAAATTCATAATAGGAATGTTAAAAGTTCATGAGTTACGAGTTAGTGGTCTTAGGAGTTAGTGACTCTTAAGTTACAAGGTATAAAGACTTGAGTTACACAAGAATATAGATGATTATGATGTCATGAGTTATGGGAGTTACATGGAGCACCATTATAAGAGAACACTAATGAGGGTTTCTCCTTAAGCCTATAAAAGGAGAGGTCATTTGCTCATTCTATCAGATCGATCATATCGATCATCTCAAGCATCTTCATCCTAGTAGAGAGTGAAGAGTGTCCACTCCAAGTTGAGAGTGTAGTGTAGTGTAGCAAAACAAGTGTGAAAGAGTGTTTCCTAAAAATAGTGTTCTTGAAGCTGTGTATCTCTTGTGTACCCATTATTTGATAGTAAAAGTTCTTGTTGTTGCTGCCCTGTGGACGTAGACACATTGCCGAACCACGTTATATCTGGTGTTCACTTTCTTTTATCCTTTATATCTTTACATATTTGTAATCTGTTGATTTGAGTTTGTCACTTTCATTATATTATTCTCTCCCCAACAGTTTTTTTCCTCCATTGCATGCATGATATCAATTGACTTCCACTAAGTCAAGAGCTAGCTCGATACATTTCCAAACCGGTAGAGTCAGTAACTTGTATATCTTGGTGAAGCTACACAGAAATCACTGAATTCTTCTGCATAATTTTTCTGCTATCTCTAGAATGGGGCTAAAAATACAGGTCTCGATCATTGTCCCAGATCATGAATTGAGGTCCCGATTCAGAGTTTTGTAAAACCTCTTCCATACGAGTCATTTGGCATTTTTCCAAACGCCTGTAATGTCTCTACCTGGGTATTTGTTCACGTACCCCAATAATCATCATGTATGTACCACAGCCTGTAATTTATTTCACTACTGCAAAGTGTCCCTAGCTAAGTAATTAGGAAGTAGTTATACAAATTTGGAAAATATTTGCGTCCGGATCCGACTAATATGTAAGTGTGCATCTGGATTCTCTCTTATCTAGTACACTTTTACAAATGTAATTTATAATTTTAAGTTCTTAACCGTTTAAAATTAAATTAACCAATAATTAAAGATTACATCTAAAAAAATTAACGTAAACAAAATTCATTTAGCGGGTTGTGTTAAACAAATTGATGGTTCTCCTAATCCCTAGTTTTCACAAACATTAGCTAGCTAGATCTTACTTCTTAATTACGGGATGCACAAACTTGTGCTGGTTAATAATCAATCTACGTACTAAAGTCTAAGATTGTACTCAGGTATATTTGACATTGTACAACGTTTATGATTCTAGTTGTCACTTGTCAGACATGTCGTTAGTCCATGATTAAAATAATCCTCAAACAGAAACTCGAATAGTGGCCGGTGAGGTATCCAATTTCAGTTTCTCGAACAAGTCACGAGGAAGAAGATGCCATTATTCCTTAACAGGTAGTGCTTAGACTTTAGAAGTTTAGAGAAACGTTGTCTTCCACCACTAGCTCTTAATTTGATTAGTCCAAATAAAATTATCTCTAACATGAAGGATTACATATCGAGGTTGCCAATAATTAGTGTAACATATAATTAACAAAAATACATGAGATCTAGCTAGTTATTTACACCATGCATGATGATGTACGTCATGGATACATGATTTCCGTTTATTCAAGATATTAAGATAGAAAAAGGAAAACTAAGAAACATATTAACTTCATATTACAAGTAAAAGATCCCCATGGATATGTTCCTCATGATCCCCTTCAGCAATAGCTAGCTAGATGCTTGGGTAAACGTACGTCAAAAATGATCTTCTTCATGATTACTATAATTCTGGGATCAAGTAACACTAATTGGTCCAGTATTGAGGAGAGGACCAGATCTTGGGGACGATAATCTATTCTGATTTAAATCCAAAGGCCTAACTGGTGCGGCGAGCGTCAGCTCTAGATGATCTGGTACTACTAATGATGACGGTGGTGGTGAAATATTACCGGTGCTGGGATTGGATGATGAAATTACTGCATTTGAATATTTCAGCTGCGAATCGATCAACCCGTAAATCCATCCGGGCATAGCACGACCACGATCATGTGAATTGCCCAAGGGAGGAGTAGAACTAATTTGGTCTGCTGGTTTTTGCTGATGATGTTGTGATAGTTTTAGATTTTGTGATGCAGATGTATTGGTAGTACCAAGTTGAAGCTGATCAATAATATTACTTGGACTTTGATGACTTGATGGAAAATTAACACAATGCGCTGGATCAATGATACTACTTGGCTTGGATTGTGGATCACTACTATTGCTCCCAAACTGTCATAGACACACAGAAAATCAATTTGGTTTTCATTTGTAAGATTTAATCAAGTAAAAAAGTTCGTGAAGCTAGTAAACGTACCATATCGAAGAGGCTTGAACGACGCTTCTTGGTGAGGGTTGCTTGGCTGAGAAAATACTTCTGAGCATGACTGGCAACTTGAGTTGGTGTTCTAGTGGTCACATAGTTCCTAGAGATTCCTCTCCAGTCCCCCTTCCCTAACTTCTCAAGCCCCATCAGAAATGTTCTGTGCTCCTCTTCTGTCCATGGAACTCCTATAGAATAACGCAAATTATTCTTTTGTCAATAGTCGAGAATGTTACCGATACACATAGAAATGGTTCCGTAACTACAAGCAAATCCAAGCAATATGAATCCAACCAGAAAAACCAAATTCGAAATTAAAGAAAACATAAATACCCTTTTTCCTGTCTTGGACACGACATATGAGGCCATCGGAGAGATAATCGACGGGAGCTTTATGATGATCGGAATGTTCGTTATCAACGGATATCCTGGAAGAAGACGGGGATGAGGATGAGCCTGAAGATGTTGGCAAGCAATCCATGCTAAAGCTTTTCTTCATCATCATGTTCATAGCATTCAACGAAGATACATGATCATGATGATGAACTTGAACACCAAAGAGCCTGAATCCATGAGGAGGAGGAGGAGGAGTACCAACAAAACCAGCAGCGGAACTGCCTCTGAAATTTGTACAGGTCCTTGAATTATGGCCTATGTTTCCACAATGTGAGCACTTTCTGCCCATTTCTGAAGAGACAATTAGCACTAGCTAATTAACGGCCGACACCACAAAATTAACTATTGAGAGAGAGAGAGAGATAGAAAGAGAGGGAATAGAGAGGAATGGGAATTATAAGTAGAGAGGTAGATGTATTGTTTGGTGATATATATGATATGATGATGGGGGGTGGGGTTTATGAAAATAGATGCACACCAAAAGAAGATGATCGGATGGATTTTGTTTATTGTTGGATATTTTCCAACTTGGGTTCTTAACAAAATGAGAAATATATAACTAATCTCTCTCTCTTATAAAAAAAATCTTATCTCCTTTTCAAAAAAAACCTTATCTCATACAGGAAAGCTTTTGTCCTCTGGAGTTTGTAGCGTACATTCGTCAGTTTGGGACCCCTTTTTATATGTTTATTTTCCTTTTCATGTAAGGCGGGGCCGTCATGTAGTTTGTATTTCGTATATGATCTGTACAAAGGTACGTATGTACTTGTTTTGTATGTAAGTTATAAGTAAATATGTACGTATACGTATTTAATTTCACAAAAGAGAGAGATCAGAGAGAGCTGATATCTTAGAAAGTAGATACGTGGATGAGAAATATTAAAGAAAATGAAGGTCTTTAAAACTCGATCAATACCGATTATAAATAACGGGTGCAATGATATTTTGATTAATAATATCTCCATCAAGATACATAACATCATATACGTTCTCGATCAAATTTCTAGTATATATAGCTAGCTAGTATACGTACGTACGTACATTGCATCAAAACTTAAGAAATCATAATCCGATCAGGGAATTACAAACCAAATCGTACGTACTCTTGCATTCAACAAACCATTCAAAGATCGAGATGGACTAGATACTTCAAACAAACTTATCGTTCATGATCACTATCAGTATCATTGCTGCTAATAGAAATTGCTCATCAAAATTTATCCTTTATCATCAATTAGCTAGCTAGGGAATTGATTTGTTGATCGAGTTTTAGCCTGTAAATGTTTATCGATCTATTCATCGGCAGATGATTATCAATCTCTATCGGTTTCTTAAGTCGTACCTAATCAATTCTTTGAAAGAAAGAAATAAACACTGTTTGACATCTCTTACTTGACCATATATATCACCTATTTATATTAAAAATATATTTGGTTAATGTATACTAGCATTCAAACACTCGATTCGCGCGTGTAGAAGGATTTTGTTCGCGTTTGTAAAATATTTGGTTTCTATGTCACTGCCTATAACCCTCAGTAGATAATATATCTCAATAACTTTAAGACTTATCAATCATATTAATTATATATTTACATTGAGATGCAGATAATTTGAATAAAAAATCGATGCACAATACATGTGAATTTTGTAGTTCGATCAATATTACGTAACAATTATCTGAACCTCTAATAAAAATTACACAATTGATTGAGATGCCGTTAACACCGAATTTATATTAATAACCAAAATATCTGGAATTTCAAGTAAGGAACAAACCCATCATTTTATGTCATAAGTTGAACTAATAAACTTAATCAATAGAGAAAATAATTGTTGACCTAAACCATAAACTCTAAACTCACATATCAGCATTCATATGTATCGTCAAAATGAATATTTTGAAAACTTGATATAAATGAATATAAATCTTGAAAAATCGATATAATTATTAATCGATATCATAAACACTAAACCAACATGTCAACATTCATACGTCAAAATTAATATTTTGATAAAGTGATATAAATGAATATAAACTCTGAACAATCGATACAATTATTAATCGATTAAAATACACTTAAAACAATTATTTAGTTTTAGAGCTGATTCAATTTTCTTTCTAATATTATTATTATTATGGAGATGTTATTAAAAAAACCGGGTATTTAACAAACCAATCAACCTATTATTATTATAAATAAAATAAATTATTTTTAAATGAGTGACAAAACTGTAAAAATATTAAAAAAAACGCGGGCAGATCTGTTAATTAATCTATTAATGATTTGATTGTAAAAACAAAAAAAGATGGTGCCGAAGTGTATTTTTGTCAGACAAATTTATTATTATGTAATTTTCGGTAGTTCTATCAATATTGTTTAACAATTATCTGAAAACTCAAATAAAAATAAACGCATTTAATTGAGATGAAGTTAGCCCTGATATTGGTTGTCTAGCCGAAGTCGGTTTTTGCTAGTTCGGTTAATATTGTACAACAACTCTCTGAAACCCAAATAAAATAACTCAACCCCTAAACCTTAAATCCGAACTCCTAACCCTAAACCCTAAATCCATAACCCCTAAACCTTAAATTCAATGTGTTTGAGATTTGGTCATATATTTGTTAATATGTATAAATCTTAAATCCGAATTTCTAAACCATAAATCTCTAACCTTTAAACCTTAAATCCAATGTGTTTGAGATTTAGTCATATATTTGTTAATATGCATTTGAAACTAATTAGATTTAATTACAAATTAAATTGAGGAGTAAAACTGAATCTATATATAAAAGAAAAAACTAAAGGCTAGACCTGAAAAAAAAAAAACTAAATAGGAAAAAAAGTGGCAGTCCCGAAAAAAAACTGAACAGAAAAAGTGGCAGTTAGGGGTACTGTTCATGTGAACAGTAATAAATTTATTATTATGAAATTTTCGGTAGTTCTATCAATATTGTGTAACAACTCTCTGAAAAACTTAAATAAAAATAAACGCATTTAATTGAGATGAAATTAGTCCTGATATTGGTTGTCTAGCCGAAGTCGGTTTTTGCTAGTTCGGTTAATATCGTACAACAACTCTCTGAAACCCAAATAAAATAGCACAACCCTTAAACCTTAAATCCGAACTCCTAACCCAAAACCCCTAAACCCTAGATCCATAACCCTTAAACTAAAGAGCAAAACTGAATCTATATAAAAGAAAAAACTAAAGGCTAGACCTGAAAAAAAAACTGAATGGGAAAAAAGTGGCAGCTGGGGTACTGTTCACGTGAACAGTAACAAATTTATTATTCAATTTTTGGTAGTTCTATCAATATTATGTAACAACTCTCTAAAAACTCAAATAAAAGTAAACGCATTTAATTGAGAAGAAGTTAGCCCTAATATTGGTTGTCTAGCAGAAGTCGGTTTTTGCTAGTTCGGTTAATATTGTACAACAACTCTCTGAAACCCAAATAAAATAGCACAACCCCTAAACCTTAAATCCGAACTCCTAACCCTTAATTCATAACCCCTAAACTTTAAATTTAATGTGTGAGATTTGGTCATATATATACATTTGAAACCTATTAGATTTAATTACAAATTAAATTGAGAATAAAAACTGAATCTATATATAAAAGAAAAAAAACTGAAGCTAGATCCGAAAAAAAAAAACTGAATCGAAAAAAAGTGACAATCCAGAAAAAAAAACTGAATAAAAAAAGTGGCATGGGATACTGTTTAAACAATAATCCCCCGCTTCCTTTAAGAATATATATATATATATATATATATATACCGCTAAATTAAGACTTTATCTATAAGGTAGGCACTACACAAAATAAAATCGTCGGATTGGTTGAAAGGAAGGAGAATAGTATATTCCCTTTCTCATATTGGTGAAACAATGCATGTTTATTCAAAACCAAGATAGGGACTGATATTTAACATATTGAACGTATACACCCACCCACTTTTGTTTTACACTTAGTGATGTAATTGTTATTATTATCTACAACACTACATGGGAGCCGTTGTTGAGGATTTCGAGCTATGTCTAGTTGGAAAAATCAAGTAATCCAAGTAGGAACTCTAGCTAGTTGTAAATTGTTTAGTCCCTTCTATATTTGAACCAGGAAAAACGCTTCCAGTTTTATTCATAAGATAGATTATCGGGTTGCCATTGGCATTATTAACGCTAAGGAATCTAACCTCGTATGAAACAAGAGGATAAGGGTCCTTGCCTCCCTGCGAAAATTCCTTATCTTTTTTGACCAAGCACAATTACAAGTCGCTTAAGTTTTCTTATTATAAATTTAAGAAAGAAGATTGATGTCCATATTGATTAATAAGAATCTAGCTAGCTAGCTAGCTAGAGTTGAAGATAGACCATAATCAACTTGATACCCTTTAACTGATAAATGGTTAGTTTTTCCAATCTCATACACTTGGATCATTTCTATAATTCTATTGATATTAATCTAATGAATCAACTTTAATTATTGAGGCCTCCTCTCAATGGTTAAAAGACATTTTCGTATGCCAAAACTCCGATACTTGCATGATTATTACAGGACCCAGATAAATTGATCACATATAGTTCGATCAGTATATTAAAAATGCCAATAAAATTAAATAAATAATCAAATTCTAACAAAAGTTGTTGCATGCATGGTGTTAGATTGTTAGGAAGACAAAGGTAGAGCACTACTGGATCGAGCACTTCAGATTTGCCATAGGGTATATGGTGGTTCTGGCCTATGCTCTACTCTGCTGCAGAAATTGGTGAGCTTGAGATCATCTTCAACTGAAAATTAATGACTCCTATATCTTATTCATGCAAACTGAAAGAGAATATTAATACAAGTACCCAGTTGCGCACATATGAACTACTATTAAAGCATATATTTGATTTGGTTTCATGTTAAAGATAATATTTTCATCAAGATTGATTGGAAACCAATTTCTTTACCCATAATTGCTTCAGCACCAACTCGAAAGGCATCACCTTTACAAACAACAAATGGCCGTAAGTGTACCATCAGCCTGGGTTTGCTGAAGTACTGAAAATGCAGTGCTGCATCAAATCTAGAGAATAATCGAGCTACTCATGCTGATCATCAACTTTCAAATTACATATCTTTACAGTAGCCTACTGTAATCGATAGTAAGTGGAGCACTTTCGAATGAATATATATTTCTGTTAACAAAAGTTCGTACAAATATGAATGTAAATAAGAGAGAATGGCATTTGAAAACCCTAATAGCCACTCATATAGCAAAAGGAGCATAACCAAATCTAAGGAAAATGTTGAAAGAACGGACAAGGTTTCGACATGGGTCATAATCAAATCTAAGGATCTCAACTGCTGATTATTATTTAGGAACTGCGCATTCGCCGTTATAAGTCTCATTTTCTTATCAGATAGATTATCCATTAGTTGTACAAAGCCATTATTAGTGCTAAACATTACATCATATATGTAACAATCCAGTATAGTTGTAGTACTTAAGTAGAGGAATATACAATGTACAAGCACTCAGCATCTTTCTGTTCAGAATATAATTTCATATCAGCAGTCACAGAAGAAAATTAATAAGGAGAGAGGTACTACTGATGGTGTATATAAATTGATATCATTATCAATTCCTTATTATGTTAATCTCTACGAGTACTACTATTTTGTAGAGGGGGAATGATTGTAATAGTAGCCGAAAGAACATTGGTGGTACTTAAACTCTGTCAATCTCAATTGAGCATAAACTAAGATTTTAGTTTAGTCTATTTTTATTCCATTTATTTCCTGCTACCTCTAAGTTTAGTCTATTTTAGAGGAATAAATAGACTAAACTAAAATGTTAGCATAAACTAATGGTATTATCGCCATTGTTAGCATAAACTAAAATGGTATTATCACCAGAATTAAAATGGTGCCAGTAATCGGACAATCATAAATGGACAAACATGGTCAAGCAATGGATCACTAAGGTCCTCCCATGAATTAGAACTTACATGATATACTGCAGCCTGTCCACGTTCAATTTCCTTGTGATAACGGAAATCCTTGAGACCTTGAGCATAAGAACCTTGGTTTCATGATCAAACCCAATTTCGACAAAATCTGGTGCTCAAAAATCTGTGTTCCAACTAATCAAATGATGGAATTAGAGAAGAAAAGAATACTTCAATTCAGGGTTAATTCAATCATTCTATTCATCCCACAATAGGGACATATATACAAATACAAAGGAGTAATCTAACTCTAATAGGAAACAATCTACCCATAAATACAGGATATCCTAATTACATAAGAATCCTAATTATATACGGATTTACAGCAATTCTACACTCCCCTCAAGTTGGTGCATAGATGTCTATCATGCCCAACTTGTCAATCGAGTTGTCGAACATCCTTCTAGATACTCCTTTAGTAAGAACATCAGCTAATTGCTCCTCTGAGGTTACAAATGGAAATCGAATAACCTTTCTGTCAAGATTCTCTTTAATGAAATGACGATCAACCTCCACATGTTTTGTGCAATCATGCTGAACTGGATTATGTGCAATTGCAATGGCAGCTGTATTATCACAATACAAGTCTATAGGTCTCTTAAGCTTGTAACCCAGTTCCTTCAGGATATTACCTTGAAATTCAGCTTCTGCACTCGATCTGGCAACGACTTTTTGCTTTTTACTACGCCAAGTGACAAGGTTTCCTCCAACAAAAGTGAAGTATCCAGATGTAGAACGTCTGTCAGTGTTATCACCAGCCCAATCTGCATCTGTGTACCCAACAACTTCCAATTCACAATTTTTTCAAACCCCTCTTCAGATATCTCAAAATACGAAAAACTGAATCCATATGTTCTTCACTAGGACAATGCATAAATTGACTAACCACACTCACAACATAAGCAATATCAGGTCTAGTATGAGAAAGATAAATTAACCTTCCTACTAGACGTTGATACCTTCCTTTATCAGTCGAAACTTGATCAGGATAAATACCAAGTCTGTGATTCATCTCAATAGGTGTCCACTACCAGAACAACCATTTTAGCCGACGAAATTTTTTCGTCGGCTAAACCTTAAATTTCGTCGGCTAAGAAGTCGTCGGGCAAAATCCGTCGGCCAACACTATAGCCGACGAAATTACTGTTCATCGTCGGCTAAAGTCATTTATTTAGCCGACGAATAAATTTTTCGTCGCTTAATTTCTGGACTTTAGCCGACGAAATTTATTAAAATTCGTCGGCTATAGCTATTATTTTTATTTATTTATTTAACTTTAGCCGACGAATTTTAGGGTATTTCGTTGGCTATAGTTATTATTATTATTTTTTTTTTAATTTTAGCCGACGAATTTTATTAAATTTCGTCGGCTTTAGCTATTATTTTTATTTATTTATTTAACTTTAGCCGACGAATTTTATTAAAATTCGTCGGCTTTAGCTATTATTTTTATTTATTTATTTAACTTTAGCCGACGAATTTTATTAAAATTCGTCGGCTAAAGTTATAATTTTATAATTTTTTTTATGTAATTATTATTTTTTTAAAATTTTTTTTTCTTTTTTTTTAATTTTAGCCGACGAATTTTAATAAATTTCGTCGGCTATAGTTTTTTTTCTTTTTTTTAAATTTTTTTTAATTTTATTATTATTTTTTATGTAATTATTATTTTTTTTAAAACTTTAGCCGACGAATTTTTGGGTATTTCGTCGGCTATAGTTTTTTTTTAATTTTTTCATATTTTTTTTCTTTTTTAATTTATTGTATTTTTAATTAAAATTTTTACTTATTTTTCGTTTTTACACCGAAAAAGGAGTAAGGAGGAGGAGGAGAAGGTTAGGAGAGGGAGAGGAGGAGGAGAAGAGGAGAGGAAGGAGGAGGAGGAGGAGAAGAGGAGAGGAAGGAGGAGGAGGAGAAGAGGAGAGGAAGGAGGAGGAGGAGGAGGAAGGAAGATGAAGAGGAGGAGAAGGTTAGGAGAGGGAGGATGAAGAGGAGGAGGGAAGATGAAGAGGAGGAGGAGGAGGAAAGATGAGGAGGAGGAGGGAAGATGAAGAGGAGGAGGAGAAAAATGAAAGATATAGAAAATTTTGAACTTTAGCCGACGAAATTTCATCGGCTAAAGTTTAAAATTTTAGTCGAAAAATTTTAAAATTTTAAAAATCCCCGCCAAAAAATTTGAATTTTTAATTAACTTTAGCCGACGAAATACCCTAATTTCGTCGGCTATAGTTATTTATTTTATTTATTTATTAATTTAACCTTAGCCGACGAAATACCCTAATTTCGTCGGCTATAGTTATTTATTTTATTTATTTATTAATTTAACCTTAGCCGACGAATTACCCTAATTTCGTCGGCTATAGTTATTTATTTTATTTATTTATTTAACTGTAGCCGACGAATTACCCTAATTTCGTCGGCTAAAACCCTAAACCCTAAACCCTATACGTAGAAGCTTCAAACGAAAAAAAGTCGTGAAATAAGATATGACCGGAATGGTGAAATACGTCTATACTTCAAAAATCACGTAATTCCGGTAAAGTCTCGATACCGATAATTGCGGTTAACTCAATTTTCCATTCTTTCTCCCTAGAGATAGCCCTATCTCCGGTAGTTATTTTTCATAAAATTTTTATACCACTGGTTGCGTCTCATCGATTTGAAACTATTTTCAGTTGAAGGTCCGGGCAAAATACGTAATTTAGACGGTCAAATGACCGTTTCCGTGCATTAAGGGGTTTGACTTACGTGATTGACCGTAAGGATCGAGCCCTTAACGTTGTCAGATTAAGTTAAATTTTTTCCTATATACATATTTCAACATAATGATCATATCTGACGGTCGGAATTTTGTTTCTCAACTTTGATCATCGGAATCACAACATGCGTACTAATGTTGTATAACTTGTTTACTAAGCTTTAAGTAAATGTTTCGTTTCTAAAACAAACTGTACGTAGAAACTTCAAACGCAAAAAAGTCGTGAAATAAGATATGACCGGAATGGTGAAATACGCCTACGGTTGAAAAATCACGTAATTCCGGTAAAGTCTCGGTGCCGATAGTTACAGTCAATAGAATATAAAGGTTTGACTTACGAGATTGACCGTCTAGATGAAGTTCTTAAATTTATCAGATAAAGTTGAATTTTTTACCAGAGATATATTTCAACATATTGATGATATCTGACGGTCGTATTTTTCTTTGTGAATTTTGATGACCGGAATCACAACATGCCTACTATTTACCATTATTTATCTATACGGGGAGGCCTATCATGGAGGGGTAAATGTCTCAAAATTTTTAGATGGACAGTTGCGTCTCATTATGGTGAGTGTTTGTTGTGTTGAAGGTTCGGCCAAAATACCTCATATAGGCGTAGATATAGACATTTTCGTGTATTAAGCGTTTAGAAAAACTTCATTTTGAAGCCTTAAATGAACTCGGATGGCCAAAAAAGCCTGTATGGCATGGCACAGCCATGAGTTTTACTCCTGGGCCTGTTCTGCTTCCAGATTAGTATCACAATAGTCAATCGGACACCGAAATATCCGTAGTACAATTTTATAACTAAAAGTTGCTTTAGCCGACGAAATACCCTAATTTCGTCGGCTAAACTTTTCAAATTTCGTCGGCTAAAGTTCACATACTATAGCCGACGAAAAAAGCACTTTAGCCGACAAAATTTTTTTTTGTCGGCTAAAATTTAACTATAACCGACGAAAAAAAAATTCGTCGGCTAAAGTCCACTTTAGCCGACGAAAAAAAATTTCGTTGGCCTGTTTTTAGATATTTCGTCGGCTATAGTCTTTTTTCTGGTAGTGGTCTCAATTGGTTTTGTCAGGACCCACCCCGAGTTAAATCCCTTTAACTCGAAGTAAATCCTGCGGGGACCACCCCAAGGGAACTTCTTACCGAAACCCCCTTGAAATGGCCAACCCTTCCTACAATCCAACTCAGCACTTCCATAAGTATCTACAACAAACCTTAACTCATGAAGGCATCCTGCTCCCTAACCTACTTAATTAGCTATACTGGGTTAGTCAGAGCAGTCTACTAAGATGATTACCCTAAAGAATTTCAACGGCAACAGATTGATCGACTATGCCTCGACTCTTGTACGCGCACGACCTCCGCTCGAGACCCCTGCACCACTGGGCATTTGAAAACGAAGGGCCCAGGGGAGAAACATTGAAAAACTGTCAGGGTGAGTGGACAAAAATAAAACTTAAAATCTCTATTCCTCTAATGTTCTCCCTCTACTTTTTCTAAGGAAAATCCGCATGCAAGTAAACGTAAACAATGCATTGGCTCAAAACATAAACAATTATGTGGGGTGTTAACCTCATCCACGAGAAAACCGACCTGCTTTATTCGGGAGGGTCTAATGACCAGCTACCACCGAAGAGGGTCCCCTACCTGCTCTATTCGGGAGGGTCTATTGACCAGCTCAACCGGAGAAGGTCCCTGACCTGCTCTACCCAGAAGATGGTACCCGCTCTAACTGGAGAGGGTCCATGCTAGCAAACAATCCTTATATCCTTTTCCCTTTTCCCTTTTTCAAAATCCCTTTAAAACCTGTAAAACCTGTAAGACCTCGTAAAACCTCGTGGAAACAATAAATCGAAAACCCCATTTAAAATCCGTGAGCCACTTTTCTCCTTTAAAAACATCCCCCTCCATATTCCCAAAACGGTGATAATCAATAAAACCATACCCCGGGAAAAATCCTTTAAAATCATGGGATGGGTATGAACCTCTTTCCCGGTTAGTTTGCCTTTAAAATCCTTAAATCCCCTTTTTCCCAAATCACCGTAAAACATACAAATAGAGGAAATTATATATATATATATGCAGGAGAAACCAATCAAGTATAAAGCATGCAATTTAATTTAAAACAAAGTCCACTCACAGTACTCTTTGCGACCTTCTTCCTGCTCGGAAAGCTCCTCGAGCGAAACCCTCGAACTAACACGTAGTCGAGCCCGTCTCACGTGCAACCAGGGACTGTACAACAAATCATTATATTAGTCATTTCACAGTCGACTTGGTCTTTTCCTAGTTTGACCAGGAAATCCTATTCGACCACATGTTGACCAAGTTCCTTTCCTAAAGCACTTTAACCTTTTTTGACTTTCATTCCCGGTTATCGACTCTTAACTCAATTTACCGGAAGTCCGACTCAGCTTCCGAACTTCCCTTTATCACTTAACTTGACGTTAGGGTGTCACGTATTAATTCGTTGAATTACTATGGACACCCATTCAACCATTTCACCAATACCTTAGGAGTCCTTAAAATAATCCTTAAACCTTAACCGGCAATAATCGATGGTCGGAATAATATTTAATTATCCGCCAATAATACTAAACTAGAAAAATTCCAAAACCTAACCAAAACACCTCCAAAAATTACCAAATTTTAACCATAGACTCCTCACAATATGTACTAATTAATGGACATGAAAAACTGCCCAAAAAGTGGCGGCACCGCCACCGGCGGCCGCCGGCAGAAATTCCGGCCAGAATTCCGGCGACCTCGGATCGCCACCAAATTTTACCAGTAGCTTCGTCTCGTCAATTGGGACAACTTTCTAGTTCAACTCGAAGGCCAATTCGGCCTCTAACTAGGTCAAAAACTCGATGAACAGTAGACCCCGAAAAATTACACTACCAAACTTCAAATCCTCAATTCTTCCTACACACTTCAAATCAAGCTACCAAATTCTAGGGGATTGTAGTACACCTAAAACCCATCCTAAACATATAAAGAACTCAACAATTGGTGATCTAGGGAGGGAGAAATTCAATCCCGAAAATCTACTGTACACACCAAGAACAAATCGGAATTTCTCCCGATTTACGGCGAGTTAGGTCGGAAAGCTTACCTAGGATTGAAGTAGACTCGGAGGCCGAACTTTTGGGACCGATGCGGTGGCCTGAGGTGGCCGGACGGCGGCGCTGTGGCGGCCGGAAGCTCCGGCAGCGATTCCCGTCGGGGGAGAGGAGAGAGAGCCGGGTGAAAAATCTGATTTTTCACCCCGGTAACTCCTATATATAGCCGTTTTACCGCATAGTAACTTTATACTTTTGTTCATAACTTTCTCATACGAACTCCGATTTGAGCGTGCTACGTGTCCACGAACTCGTAACGACGCCCTCTACAACTTTCAAGAAGGAAGTTTTCCCAAATTCTTGACTTAACGAAAAGTCAACTTCACGATCATTGTACGGTTAAACGGTCACTTTAAATGGTAAAAGACCAAAGTAACCAACCGTAAAATAATTCTAGGATCGGGGTGTGACAATTCTCCCCACCTTATAAAAATTTCGTCCTCGAAATTTCTATACTCAAAGTCCAACACAGAGGGGGATAGTACCACTTAAAATAATAACATTGTTCTCCAATATCCACTTCCTTCTGAGAACTCTTCTGAGACGCCTCACGAAAAGCATTGTCAAAACCCTAAACACCTGCCCTTTACGATCAACATCCTTACTGATCCTCCTTGAAAGCCAATTTCCAGTACCAACCAGAAGTCTATTGACATAGGATGTAAGGTAGTAAACTTATTTACGTAACATGGACATACGTGACACTAGGTATCCATTAACTCTAAGGATACCCAACATATTCCTCAAACTCATGTAACCTTGTCACGTGTCACATCTAGCCAACGTAGCACTCCTTCCTACGTGGATGATAACCTCCGCTACTTCCCCATTTTCTGACACCCGACCACTCTTCTTAGGTCAAAACTAACGCATAAGGTCTTACCGTGGATCACAATGATTTTCTCTTGAATCATTCATTAACTGAATCACCGAATTCTTACTGTACTTCATCTCATTTATGAGGTGGAATACGACACCGCCTATCACTGATCCACCATCTGTAATCCTCGTGAAAATCACTATTGTTCTTGCGCTGAAAACATCCTTTGGCAACAATTCCCTGTTGCCTTTACCGGATTATAACCATATCCTTGAAAATCCAACTGCACAACACAACAACTTCGACCAGTAACCAACCTCCTATCGCTACTCGTTTAGCCAAACAAACACCAACAACTGTCCTTACCAACCGCATGTGACGTTGTCACAATGCCGCTAATAATCATTCTGATTCCAATAACCACTCGCTTGTCGTGAGTATAATTTCTTCAAAAATACTCGTATTCTTTTGTTGAACTTTAGATATCAGCTCCCACATTCCCTATGCAGGTAATGATTACCACACCTGAGGAGTAGGGTTCGATGTCACTAATGGGTTTTAAATCCTCTGATAACACAATACAACGTGGAGTCAACACTAATGACAACAAGTTCACCAGAAAACCATGACGATTTGTGTTACACGAACCATCACCTCATTTGAACCAGGCTCCCTGATCTGGTTTACGCTTTCTATAAATTATCTTGTCAAGTTGTCCTGTCGTAGAGTAATTGTCTTCCCTTGATCTATCCCTACTCAAACCACTTGTACACCCAGGACACGAGTTGCCATGATCTTTAGCGTAAATCCAAAACAATAGCCTTTAAATCAGGGAGATCCAAACGCTCCTGACATCGAGATCCACAATACTTATTCCTCGCATGAAGACAAATTATCAGGCTTCACACTGCCTACAAAGCTATTCTGATCGGATAAATCTTGATTTTTACCAACAACCCCAAACATTAGAGTCGCTAACTCCATTAACACTTGTGGGGTTACAGCGTACTTTATAATTGGTAATACATCACCGTACTACTCATAGGTGAGGTGCCACTGACCTCCCTATCTCTTACCTTAACTTGGAATGACGCATAGTGCAGAACTTGCACTTCAACCATAACTGTGCGTCTAATAAACATTATCCATAACACAATCTGAAATAGACTTACCAATAAAAGAATTCCAGAACCTTACCCGCTCAACCAGGATATTTCCTTCATAGATGCCTCTATTACTAACTCGTCTGGTAATAACCGACAACTTCAGACATTTAACCAGATCAGACATCTACATAAAATTTAGTGTCACTGGTGCACACCCAAAGTAACCCCTGATTAAAGCATCGGGAATTAATTTCACTCCGAACTTAACCACAATGATCACCGAGCATCCAGTTATCAAGGCACAACTTATCAAACACCATTCTCGCACTGGGCGTGTCAACTTCACAGAGTCAACTCGCATAACTAGACAATTTCTAACAAAATCTGTCCCCCATGCTCTGCAAGTACACCAACCACCGCACCCTCTATTTGGTAGGATTCACGATTCCCAATCATTTACCATTCTAATTGAAGAGGAATATAACTGCGTACACAGGAAATCACATTACCACTCCAGATCCTATATTACAAGATCCACCGCCACACGTTAACATCCCCTCAGATCATAACTTAATCTGAACGTGGCTTAATCACTCCACGATTTCCAATGAAGTGTTGTTCAACTTAGCAACATACCTTACCAATTTCAGTAACAAATATTACCACACTTAGACTCGTAAAACCTTCGAGTCATCAAGGAAAACCTTTCCTAGTTCCACCGCTTTCACACTCACCGAAAATGTTGACAATTTTGAGGGTCACCTCCAATGACCCATCTTGCTACTACTCTACACTTGTGGCCGCTATGTCAATAATTCCTAACAAGAAGAGTCACTACTCAAATGACCCATGACAATGGCAATGCCAACAATTCTTTAATCCTCTCAGGATTCCATTAAATTAACATCAATAATTGATCCCCAGATTTTAATCCTCACTCCATAGATCACAATTGAGAATATTGCCTGTCACTGCAGTGGATGTAACTTATGACCCCAAACACGACTAAGTACACCTTCGGTTACACAATTATTTAAACCACAGCCAATGAGTGCACTGATTCCCATGTCATCAAGCTCAGTTAATCCCCCTCGAGGAAACCAAGTGTCATAACAGACAACTTTGGTTCCAGGTTGAAGCTTGACCATCAACAAACATTCTCACTCGAATTCACTGCTCCAGTAACCCTTGCCCCACTGCTGTCACTTCACCACTTCCGTGCAATTAACTCAGCGCGCAAACAACTACCTACTAACAACTTTTAACAATTTAACTAACCATCTTGAAAGTCGAAGCGTCTACCAATAACCCACTTCTGACCCGTTCTTAAACGGTTAGACCATTTAATTGACGTTTTGCACAAAACTATTGGCAAACGTCCTTCACCTCTGTCTTCACAGTATGGGACTCTCACAATACATTCTTGAAATATATGAATGTATCATTTCGACCACACACAGCTGCACAAAAACAAATTATGCCTTACATGTATGTGCTACCCAAATTTCAGCTTTACCACTTCCCTACACAGGAGGATACACGTGCTCCTGTGGGGTATTCCCATGTACAACTTCGGCCGTCGAAACAATACCGTTTGCACAACCACCGGTTCCTACACCACAATAATACAAAGTCAATCAAGACTCGTATCACTATCTCCGGTTCCCCAAGCATTCTTAGTCCATGACCCGGTAGCTTGTTGCCACTCCTATCATCTCCTTAAATTTCGAAACCATAAATCTTTAGCTACAAATCAAAATGCTCACTTAATCTGTAACCGAACTCCAACACAGCCAACCTGGAGACTCCTTCACATGTGTACTAATTAGAATACCTTGACCATAGGTGGATAACTCACCTTATGGTTGACATGAGCCCCAAGATCCGGTGACACGATTTAATTTCAACCTTCACGATATTTGGCCCAATGACCATTGTCACCAACCAGTCAAATCATGCTTGGACTCACTAACAATCCAAATCTTTCTAGTACTCCAATCATGGGTGGCTGAAGCGAAGAGGATCTGGTCGTAGCTGACGACAACAATGTCCGTACCAAGGTGATCCAAACCATCAGTTTCAGTGGCTGTCCCTTCAGCATCAAGTGACCAACTAGCCTTTACTTCCTTAACATTCTCCAGTAGTGTCACATCATGGATTCGTCACCAAAAACAAGTCCGTTGATCCTAAAATGACTACACTTAGATCCCTGAGTCATTCTACTTCGACACATTCGCTAGTTCCTCTGGAACAACACTGAAAAAAACGACAATCGACAAAATCTTGACAGTCGTCAAATCTTAATATTCATCTTCTCTGAAAAATCGTGCTAGGCGATTCCAGCTCCTTTTTCCTTCGCAGGATGCAACCTCTTTCATCAACTCTTACGACTCTTCACTTCTAAGAGCCTCATAACACGAACATCAAGGCCTTGTCTTAGGCTTCTACAACATCCCTATCAACAACCATGATAGTCCTCCAGGTGTGAATTAACTGTTTCACCACCGAGTACTCACACATAATGCTCAAACGTTAAACAACGTGAGTTTCCAGCTCGATCCCCAACTCAAATCTTAATTAATCCTTGGGGAACTCATAAAATAAATACGTAACGAGCTTACCTTGTTCCTTACAAGAACTCTCTGTGAGGTCGCGCGTACTGAGGCATAGTCTTGAAGATTCCAATGTTTATAGGACCACTCGGTCCATAGCTCAACCAGAAAGTACTAACTCATATCCTTAATAAACACTAAGCGTCCAAAGCATAAAATGCCGATGGATCCGCCGCGGTCGGACCATCACTCTATAGACACTAAGTGATACTAAGTATATGAGGTAGTAACAGGAAACGATAACCTAATGCTCTGATACCAATTGTCAGGACCCACTCCGAGTTAAATCCCTTTAACTCGAAGTAAATCCTGCGGGGACCACCCCAAGGGAACTTCTTACCGAAACCCCCTTGAAATGGCCAACCCTTCCTACAATCCAACTCAGCACTTCCATGAGTATCTACAACAAACCTTAACTCATGAAGGCATCCTGCTCCCTAACCTACTTAATTAGCTATACTGGGTTAGTCAGAGCAGTCTACTAAGATGATTACCCTAAAGAATTTCAACGGCAACGGATTGATCGACTATGCCTCGACTCTTGTACGCGCACGACCTCCGCTCGAGAACCCTGCACCACTGGGCATTTGAAAACGAAGGGCCCAGGGGAGAAACATTGAAAAACTGTCAGGGTGAGTGGACAAAAATAAAACTTAAAATCTCTATTCCTCTAATGTTCTCCCTCTACTTTTTCTAAGGAAAATCCGCATGCAAGTAAACGTAAACAATGCATTGGCTCAAAACATAAACAATTATGTGGGGTGTTAACCTCATCCACGAGAAAACCGACCTGCTCTATTCGGGAGGGTCTAATGACCAGCTACCACCGAAGAGGGTCCCCTACCTGCTCTATCCGGGAGGGTCTATTGACCAGCTCAACCGGAGAAGGTCCCTGACCTGCTCTACCCAGAAGATGGTACCCGCTCTAACTGGAGAGGGTTCATGCTAGCAAACAATCCTTATATCCTTTTCCCTTTTCCCTTTTTCAAAATCCCTTTAAAACCTGTAAGACCTCGTAAAACCTCGTGGAAACAATAAATCGAAAACCCCATTTAAAATCCGTGAGCCACTTTTCTCCTTTAAAAACATCCCCCTCCATATTCCCAAAACGGTGATAATCAATAAAACCATACCCCGGGAAAAATCCTTTAAAATCATGGGATGGGTATGAACCTCTTTCCCGGTTAGTTTGCCTTTAAAATCCTTAAATCCCCTTTTTCCCAAATCACCGTAAAACATACAAATAGAGGAAATTATATATATATATATATGCAGGAGAAACCAATCAAGTATAAAGCATGCAATTTAATTTAAAACAAAGTCCACTCACAGTACTCTTTGCGACCTTCTTCCTGCTCGGAAAGCTCCTCGAGCGAAACCCTCGAACTAACACGTAGTCGAGCCCGTCTCACGTGCAACCAGGGACTGTACAACAAATCATTATATTAGTCATTTCACAGTCGACTTGGTCTTTTCCTAGTTTGACCAGGAAATCCTATTCGACCACATGTTGACCAAGTTCCTTTCCTAAAGCACTTTAACCTTTTTTGACTTTCATTCCCGGTTATCGACTCTTAACTCAATTTACCGGAAGTCCGACTCAGCTTCCGAACTTCCCTTTATCACTTAACTTGACGTTAGGGTGTCACGTATTAATTCGTTGAATTACTATGGACACCCATTCAACCATTTCACCAATACCTTAGGAGTCCTTAAAATAATCCTTAAACCTTAACCGGCAATAATCGATGGTCGGAATAATATTTAATTATCCGCCAATAATACTAAACTAGAAAAATTCCAAAACCTAACCAAAACACCTCCAAAAATTACCAAATTTTAACCATAGACTCCTCACAATATGTACTAATTAATGGACATGAAAAACTGCCCAAAAAGTGGCGGCACCGCCACCGGCAGAAATTCCGGCCAGAATTCCGGCGACCTCGGATCGCCACCAAATTTTACCAGTAGCTTCGTCTCGTCAATTGGGACAACTTTCTAGTTCAACTCGAAGGCCAATTCGGCCTCTAACTAGGTCAAAAACTCGATGAACAGTAGACCCCAAAAAATTACACTACCAAACTTCAAATCCTCAATTCTTCCTACACACTTCAAATCAAGCTACCAAATTCTAGGGGATTGTAGTACACCTAAAACCCATCCTAAACATATAAAGAACTCAACAATTGGTGATCTAGGGAGGGAGAAATTCAATCCCGAAAATCTACTGTACACACCAAGAACAAATCGGAATTTCTCCCGATTTACGGCGAGTTAGGTCGGAAAGCTTACCTAGGATTGAAGTAGACTCGGAGGCCGAACTTTTGGGACCGATGCGGTGGCCTGAGGTGGCCGGACGGCGGCGCTGTGGCGGCCGGAAGCTCCGGCAGCGATTCCCGTCGGGGGAGAGGAGAGAGAGCCGGGTGAAAAATCTGATTTTTCACCCCGGTAACTCCTATATATAGCCGTTTTACCGCATAGTAACTTTATACTTTTGTTCATAACTTTCTCATACGAACTCCGATTTGAGCGTGCTACGTGTCCACGAACTCGTAACGACGCCCTCTACAACTTTCAAGAAGGAAGTTTTCCCAAATTCTTGACTTAACGAAAAGTCAACTTCATGATCATTGTACGGTTAAACGGTCACTTTAAATGGTAAAAGACCAAAGTAACCAACCGTAAAATAATTCTAGGATCGGGGTGTGACAGGTTTGCAGTCCATCATCCTAGTTTCAGCCAGTAAATCAATGACGTACTTCCTCTGTGAAAGCGAAATCCCCTTCTTAGACCTTGCAACTTCAATACCCAGAAAATACTTCAATTGTCCAAGATCCTTCATCTCAAACTCCTTTGACAGATACTCTTGCAATTCATTCATCTCTTTCAGGTCATCTCCTGTAACAATCATGTCATCAATATATACAATGAGAGCTGTAATCTTACCATTCTTGCGTTTGATAAACAAGGTATGGTCAGAATTGCTTTGTTTATATCCAAAGGCTCTCATGGATTTCGAAAAACTTCCGAACCAAGCTCTTGGAGACTGCTTCAAGCCATACAAAGACTTCTTCAGTTTACACACCTTGCCAACGTCAATTGGGTTATTCTTAACACCTAGGGGCACATCCATGTACACTTCTTCTTCCAAATTCCCATTGAGAAAAACATTCTTCACATCAAACTGGTGCAAGGGCCAATCTTTGTTTGCTGCAAGTGAAATTAGAATTCGGACAGTATTGATCTTTGCCACATGTGCAAAAGTCTTCTCATAATCAATTCCATAGCGTTGTGTATATCCCTTGGCAACCAACCTTGCCTTGTATCTGTCAATAGTTCCATCTGCCTTAAGCTTCACAGTAAACACCCAACGACACCCTATAGTCTTCTTTCCGACAGGCATGGGTACTAACTCCCACGTTGCATTGCTTTGAAGGGCTTCCAATTCTTCATTCATCGCCTTTGTCCATTTTGGATCCGTCAATGCATCCTGCATGTTACTAGGAATAGATACAGTAGATAATTGATCAACAACAAGTGCATGTGACTCAGATAGCCTATGGTTAGACATAAAATTGGCTACATGATATTTGCTTTTGCTTTAATGTCTGGTTCATATTGTTTTTTAGAAACACCCTTGGTAACCCTTTGTGATTTCCTAGGTTCTACACTTTCTAACCCAGAAGACTCGTTTAACTTTGGGGTTACCTGAGGTGGATCATTCTGAGCGAATTCTTTAATTAATTGTTGATGTAGAAGGGGGAATGTCTTGTGTGCTAGCTTCTGATTCGGAACTTGCTTTTTCTGATTCAGCAATCACATTTTCTGATTCGGCACTCACACTGCCCTGTTCGGCAATTGCCTTTTCTGATTCGGCAATCGCATTTTCTGATTCGGCACTCACACTGTCCTGTTCGGCAATTGCTTTTTCTGATTCGGCACTCACAGCGCCCTGTTCGGCAATTGCTTGTTGATTCGAAATATTTGCTACTTGCTCACAATTCGTATTTTTATCAAAGTTTCCTCTTTCAAAACGAGCCTCCAAGTTTTCCAACTCTTCAAATTCGTCAAACTCAAAGATACACTGAGGATTCCCTTCACATCCTCTCTCCCCCTGAAGGGAAGACTCAGGAACTCCCCCTGAATAGTAAGGCTCGGATTCACAGAATGAGACATCAAGAAATGTATGTATTGTGTTGGTGAGCGGGTCATAACATCTGTAGCCCTTCTGAAACTCTGCATAACCCACAAAAATACACTTCCTTGCACGGGGATCAAGCTTGCTCCATTGTGGCTTCGGTATATGGACATAAGTTGTGCACCCAAACACTCGGGGCTCCAAATTAGGCATAGATGGGATTAACAGAAGTTGATGAAGCTTCTGGTGAGGATTCTGAAACTCGATTACCTGTGAAGGGGTACGGTTAATGAGATATGCTGCAGATTTCACAGCTTCTCCCCAATATGACCGAGGCACATTCATGCCAAACAAGGAAGCACGAACAACTTCCATCAACTGTCTATTCTTCCGTTCTGCTAAACCATTCTGTTGGGGAGTATAAGAGTTTGAGGTTTGATGACGAATTCCATATGACCGGCAAAACTCATTCACAGGTCCATTCACAAACTCTCCACCATTGTCAGACTAGAAAACTCTGATGGATTGTTGATACTAAGTCGCTACCATTTTGTGAAATTCAGTAAACATTTCAAAGACATCACTCTTATTCTTCAGTAATGATACCCAAGTCATGCGAGTGCAATCATCAATAAAAGTTACAAAATATCGGGCACCAGAAAGAGAAGGAATTTTCGCATGACCCCAAACATCGGAGTGAATCTTCATAAAAGGAATAAGACTTTTATTCGGACTTGGTGAAAATGAAATACGGTGGCTCTTGGCCAGTTCACAAATGTCACAATGGAAATCTGAATCACTGACCACCGAAAACAAATGAGGTTGCAGCTTCTTAAGATAACTAAAAGATAAATGACCTAAACACCGATGCCATAACCATACAACTTCCTTTGCATTCTCTACCCCAGTGATCTGATTAGCTTGCCCCAAAAGATGCTTTTGTTTCTCTCCATTCTCTGTCAGATCCAGGTAGTATAAATTCCCCCTTCTAACACCATAACCAAGAATCTGTCGAGTCAGAATGTCCTGAAACACACAGAAAGACGGATAAAAGGTCACAATACATGTAAGAGCTAGAATAATTTGACCAACAGAGAGGAGATTATAAGCTAGTGATGTAACAACTAAGACAGACTCCAGGGTTAAGTTATTAGACAAGACAACAGAACCTTCTCCTGTAACCGGAGTTGGAGTACCATCAGCAGTAGAGACAACATTTTGGGAGGAATGTTTAAGCTTTGTCACAAGGTTAGGGTCATTGGTCATATGGTCAGATGCACCTGTATCAATTATCCATGTATTATTCAAAGTAACCTTACCCTTCATACCTGACTGCGCTACATTAGCAGAGGCATTGTCTAGATGCTCTTCCTCTGTAGTAGCAACGGCAGCCTTGCCCAGATTCTTTAGTGGTTTCTTGGTGAAATCCCACCAATCGGGGTAACCAATCACTTCATAGCATCGCTCCTTGGTGTGACCTATTTCTCCACAATTAATGCACTTTCTGTTTGCAAAAGGACTTGGTTTACTTAAGGGGCGGCGTGGAGGAGGACCCGAGAAGCCCGGAGGAGGACCCTGCTTGCGTTGAATAGCCATAATCGAGGATTCGGTAGGTACAGAACGCCCCATAGCCTGTTTCTCTGACTGTACCTTGCGAATGTAAGCATAGCTCTGCTCCAAGGAGAATTTTGGTTCCTTTCGCAAGATCTCTCCGCGCACCTGATCATACTCCGAGTCAAGTCCACTCAGAAACATGTGAACACGCAACCGGGACATTGCTGAAGTCTCTTGAACTACAGCTGCAACATTATCATTCTGAGAGGCTACCCTTTGAACAATCTCCTGGAACATGGCCACCAATTCATTGTAGTAGGTAGGAATAGGCCGTCCATTCTGCTTTGCTTCAAAGCACTTCTTGTTCAATTCAAAGATCCGGGTTTCATCAGAGTCATCATAAAAGGTTTGCTCTACAGCTTTCCAAATATCTTTTGCAGTAGGAAGACGAATATACCGGTTCATAAGAGAAGACTCCATGGAGTCAATGTGCCAACTTTTCACTTTTTCATTGTCCGTGGCCCAAGCTTCATATTCTGCAGAATTCATGATGGGTTCAGCCTTTGCTCCAGTCATATAACCAACCTTTCCCCGTGCTCCAATGCACATCTTCATGAGGGGAGCCCATATGGTGTAGTTGAGCTCATTCAAGACAACACTAGTTGGAAACGTCGAGTTGTCTTGTTGGGTGGTGTAGTGGTGATGGATGATTTGTGAGAATGGTTGATGCTCTGTCATAATTGCCTTCTGGGGATATGATTGTTCGCCTTCAATTACAGGTCCTACCATTGAGGAATTCGGATTTTTTTCAAGATTGGGGGGTTTTTAAGGTTTGAAGATGGTTCGATTTCAATGGTGGTAGTGGTGGTACGCAGCGGTTTGTGGTGGTAGTTTGGGTGTTCTTCGAGATTCAGGATTCAAAGGATGCAAAGCAAGTTCAAAGGATTGAACCTGCTCTGATACCAAGTAGAAAAGAATACTTCAATTTAGGGTTAATTCAATCATTCTATTCATCCCACAATAGGGGCATATATACAAGTACAAAGGAGTAATCTAACTCTAATAGGAAACAATCTACCCATAAATACAGGATATCCTAATTACATAAAAATCCTAATTATATACGGATTTACAGCAATTCTACAATTAGCTTGAATTCTCTCGTCGAAACATTGATCAGGGCAATTACATTGACGTGATCATCACGAGAATATTCATGTAGGCATGAGTTAGCACTGATGCGACGAAATTCCAACTAATCAAATGATGGAACTAGCTTGAATTCTCTCGTCGAAACATTGATTAGGGCAATTACATTGACGTGATCATCACGAGAATATTCATGGAGACATAAGTTAGCCACTGATGCGACGAAATTAATTTTCTTCTTCATTCTTCTACACCACCACCACCTCCTCTCCCACTCTTCTTCTTCTTCACCACCACCACCTCCCCTACTTTTCTTCTTCTTCTTCTTCTTCTTCTTCTTCTACACCACCACCACCACCACCACCTCTCCCATATTTCTTCTTCTTCCTTCTACACCATCTCCGATGATGATACCCTCGTATAAATAAGATTCGTATCAAAAGGCATGAACTGGTACGCCGCTGATGGGGTCACTTGCTAGGACAGTGGATAAATCGGCGCCCCCAAGTTATCGACTGCAGGTAATGCCGGTATCAACCGCGGAAGGTAGAGAAGAGGCGGCGACATCTGTACCCCAGATGACCCACCCTCCGAAACAAAAGGGCCCGGAGTCGGTGTCCTGTGTATCTCAGGCATACGTGGTGCAGACACCTCCGCTTGAGTCAAAGACCACAACTGCCTCAAGGAGTGAGGGACGTAGGGCTGCCTCGAGGAGTGAGAGGTGCCCGGCTGCCTCGAGGAATGGGTGGCCCCTAGCTGCCTCGAGTAACATGTGGCCCTCGGCTGTCTGGAGGAATGGGTTGCGCCCGGCTGCCTCTCCGTCGGCTCCAGAAGAGACGAAGGTCGGGCTGTCATGGGGCCCTGAAACGACGTTTGAGGGTTGCTAGACGTTCCCTCAGACGATTCGAACCTTTGGCCATTTGAACCCTTTGTTTTACCGAACAAGCCTTTCATCTTGTTTAAAATATTAATTTATTAAATTATTTGAATTTTTAATTTTAATTGTATTTTTAAATATTTTAATTAACACTTGTTATCAATATTTATCAATATATTAAAAAAATATATGAATATAGTAACAATTAAACTAAAACTGTTAAAACCCCCAATTAAACTAAAACTGTTAAAACCCCCAATTCAATTTCAACAAAACCCTCCAATTAACAGCAATCTGCATAAATTCATCATTTCACATGAAAACACCTTAATTCTAATGTTTTACCTCATCATGCTAATATAATCCTCCAATAAATTCAGAAAAATTCACGGATATATGTATATACCAACATATTATCATTTTATTTAACAAACAACCATATATACATCAATATATATTTATTTACAACAATATATACAAATATACATATACAACCATATATACATCAATAATTCAAAATAAATATATAAATCAATTCAATATACACATCAATAAATTCATATAATTCAATATATACATCTAATTTTTTACCTTAATTTCTTGAGAATTCGAAAGAGAGAGAAATGATGTGGTGGAAGAGGCAGTGGAGGAGCGTAGGAGGCAGTTGAGGAGCGGAGGAGGCGGTGGAGGAGCCGAGGAGGGCAGTGGGAGGCGGAGGAGAAGAGTGGAGGCCGAGAGAGGAGAGAATTCGAAAATTTCTGAAAATTGTAGGGTTTATATCGCTGGGTTTTGATATATAAGAAGAATTTTAGCCGACGAAATAAAAAATTCGTCGGCTAAAACTATGATTTTTGTCGGCTATAATTCAACTTTAGCCGACGAATTTTAAATAAATTCTTCGGCTATTTACAATACTATAGCCGACGAATTTAGCAAATTCGTTGGCTATAGTATTTTTATACTAATTTATTTAATTTACATATTTCCAATTTATATGTTTAATTATCTTTTATTTTTTTATTTAACTATAGCCGACTAATTTTCAAAATATTCGTCGGCTATAGTACTTTTTATACTAATTTATTTTTTCCAATTCATTATTATGTTGAACTATGTGTATGGGTAAATTTTCATTAAGATCCGACAACGTTAAGGACTCAATTCGGACAGTCAATCTCGTAAGTCAAACCCCTAAACGCAAAGAAACGGTAATTTGACCGTCTAAATTACTTATTTTGCCCGGACTTTCAACTACAAATAGTTTCAAATCGATGAGACGAAACCAGTGGTATAAAATTATTATTTTATTTATTTAACTATAGCAGACGAAACATTAGGGTATTCGTCGGCTATATTATAGGGTTTAGCCGACGAAACATTAGTGTATTCGTCGGCCAAGATAGTTTTAGCCAACGAAATACATTTTATTTCGTCGGCTAAGATAGATTTAGGGTTTAGGGTATAATTCGTCGGCTAAAACTAAAAAAATTCATAAAAAAAACAGGTTGTTTAATGTATACCATACCAATTTTTTATTCATATATCACCAAAATTAAACAAAATTATATGAATTCAACAGCTTGTAGCATATAAAGCACATCAATTTGTATTACAAATTCAAACTAAGAAGGCTCGTAATCGGAATTATCCGATGAGTCTTCTTCGGTGTCAGAATTAATTTCTGACAATCTATGCATTTTCTCATCACAAGATTCTTCGTCTGTTTTTTGATTTGGATCAACATCAATAAGACGTGCGTCTAAATCACAAATTCGAGTCTTGCATCAATATATTTCGTCCGCTAAATTTTAAAAATTTTGTCGACTATCGTTTACAGACTATAGCCGATAAAAATAAACTATAGACGACGAAAAAATTATTTTAGCCAACGAAAAAATATTTCACTTTAGCTAAAAAATCCACTTTAGCCGACGAAAATTTAACTTAGCCGACGATTTTTTTTTCATCGCATGTTTTTTTCGTCTGCTATAATGTTTATACTGGTTGTGACTAGTAGAATTTGCGAATCTAGCCATAAGAACATATATTTTAGCGTTCCTATTGATCTAATTCCACTTTCACAAGAACACTCGTTCCTTCCTGCTTTCTCACTATCTACCTGGATGAAGGTTATATGATAGCTTGGCCTATCATCAGTTTTAAGTGATCTCTGTTTCATGGATAGAACAATATTCCAAGTTGCTTATATAGATCCAGTGGCATTGCTACCATGCATCCAGGTTTCTCTGTGACTTCATGTTTATTTTGGTTTGCTACAATGAATGTACATAACTTTTCTACAGTTAAAGGTGGTTCACTCAGTGTTATGTTCATTTGATTAGTTTGCTCTTGTTGAATTTGATGGGTTAGTGAGTATGTAGCATTATTTATCGTATAACCAAAACTCAAGCTGCACAAAGAGACTTGATCATAATTTGGTTAATTTATGTTGCTTCCTTAAGATCAAGGTGTAGGAGTCTAAGCGATGAGTCTTTGGAAGGAGACAGTGTTAACATGTGCAGTCAGTGTTCTACTTGGAGCCGCTACACCCGCCCTCGCTCCAAACCCGTATTCAAAACCCAACCCAACAACCACCCGACCCGAAATGAACCAAATGTGAACGACCCATCACTGAAAGATGTAGACTTGATGAGTCTGTGCAAGGAGGGCAAGGTCTGATCCTTCTAAGGCTAGGGCTGATAAAATGCCGTTGCCTCCGAGGAGAGGAATAAGGTGAGTGAGTATAGGTGTGTAGACATATATGGAGAGTCATATGAGCAACTGACACTGTACATTATTCTTGTAGTTAAATCAAACAGAAAGAGCGATATTTTTGTATTTTGGCAAGTGATTAAGAGCTAATGAGCCATGATTAACAACAATCATGGGTGAACCACGTTGCCCTTCAAGAAATTAAGCACCCACTAATCTAGTTCTGTAAATTGACCTGTCTGTTCTCCATCTCCTAAACTCATTTTAGAGTTCAAGACTCCAAGATTCAGTCAATACAACACACGTTAGAGCTCTAAAAGAGTAGAACTAGAACACCATAGACAGCAAGCACCACAGAAATGCCACATTGATTATGTTTCTTAATAAAGATTTGCTTTTATGATCAAGTATTGTTTGGTATTAGATTCGCATCAAATGAGCTAATATGATGCTTGCTATACGCCTATACGGGTATACCTTGTTGATTCCTCATTTGCCTTTTTCAGTAGAAAGTGAAAGAAGCAAAAAATGCCTGGTTCTTGGGGCAGTCCCAGTGGCAAAAAAGCTTGTAGAGAATTGAATCTTCAGCATTTGTTTTCTCTAGATAACATGAAAAGAAAAATGGAATCGAACCGATACACTTCGAATTTACATCACATGATTTATAAAAGTAAGAAATGTATCTACTGCATAAGGTAATGAAAAGCTTCAGCACTGAAAATTTTGGTATTAGATTAGACAGTGTTATTACAGAGCTGAACTTCTGTAATCCTCTAACATTGTATATTTCTCTGTTTGGAGTCCTCTAATACAAGGCAGTCTAGTGTACTCAATTGTTTCTGCTACCTTCATTCGTGAAACTTGAGCTTACAAGATCCCCATGGTAAAGGGTATAACCTATAGGCATGCTAAATTTTCAGCTTTAACAATGATATGTACAGTCACCTTAATGCTACATAATGAGCTAGTCAACCTAATTGACGACTGAGAAGGGAAGCAAAGCTTCCATATCAATGTGTACGTGTGTTGCCTAAAGTGAAAAATTGGAAGAAAATGTCACTAGGAGTGAATTGATGATGGCTAGGTGTTTCTTTTGCCGGTTACCACTTCTTTCACAGGTTCTTCTCGTGATGGAACTCGAAGGTAGGCCTTCATAACATCATAAACAGTAAATCCAATGGCCACTGATGGTACAACCTGAATCACATTACGTAGATTAGCTACAAGAAAGAAAGACTGATATATCTGTGAAAAAAGGTTAGGTTTTACCACCTTCAAGTAATTGATGCTAAGTCCTGAAAATAATTGCTTCCATCCTTGTGTTTTAGCAATCAAAACAAGGCTTTCCATTGTACCTTTCAACTCAGGACTGTTTGATGCCAAGAGTCGTTGAACCTATTCAAATGAATTTAAACCATTAATGCCACATAATTTTGAGTCAAAAATTATTTTCCAGATCAACTATATTACCTGCATTTGCCTCCTCACAACATCAAGGGGGTATGTAAAAGTCTGACCTAATAAACCAGCAACAGAACCACATACAAGCTTCACCAGAATACTGCTCTTCTGCTCGGGAGGAACATAACGTTTCATCTCCTCATAGAAGTAGAACTTCAAACCGGCGTATGGGAAGATTCCATAAAGGGATGGAGCTGATAATGATATTAAAGTGTTAAATAGGGAATCTATAGAAACATAGAATGACACCACAGCACGATAAAACAGTTATCAAACACATACCAACACCACGATACAGGCCTCTGAGTCCAGCCTCTTTGTAGGTCATCGAGAAACAATGAATAATTCCTTTATAAAATTGTCCATTAGTCATGATTCCTTGCAATTTTAACTTTGGTGAACCAACAACCTGCAGAATAAAGATGCCTTTAGTCCAAATCTTTCCTTCAGGTGTAAAGAGCTAAATTTCTTACGGAAATCAATCTCATGCACTTGAGAGAGAGGGTCAAGCTTTTCCCCTTTCAGTTTCTCACCTGATAAGCCAACTTAGTCCGAACTAAATCAAGAGGATAGGTAAAGAGTACAGCAGTTCCTCCAGATAATGATCCCGCAACAAGATCAAGAACAGGTCCCCGCCCCCGGTCAGGAAAGGCTAGGATAATCCATCTGCGGTATTGCTCATAGCTCATATAATGCAGGGCTGCATAGGGAACAATTCTTGCAACACTAGCTCCATTACCTCTGTCCAAAACCAATGAAATCTTGTTAGTTTGTCAAAACATGTAAACAACAGCACACATGAATCATCTACTCAGGGATCCACCTGTAGAAACCCATTGGCCCTTCTGTCTTTGCAATCTTCTTTACCGATCCAAACAACCCTAAACTCTGATATTCTGATCTTCTAGTCTGCAAAACATAAAACATGTTCTGTAAGTACACGAAATCAATACTATCAAAAAGGGGCATTATCTTGTTTTTTCTTTTCTCACCTCAAGGAAGAGCTAAAACAATCAAAGCACTCATCTTCAAATTGAAATCAATAAATGTGTATCTATCTATGAGTGTGCATTGACCACCCCATGACTGCCTCTACATATCTAACAATTGAAAAAAGGCAATCAAATAAATAAGTCTTCAATGAATCTACATGATCGTATTTTCAGGACTAACACACCCAACATAGACCACTTGCAGAATCCACAAAATCCAGACTACTTCAGTCAAAACTAGTTATCCTAACTCACACACTAACATCTACCAACTCAACAAATCAAATATTCACTAAACCCAGAAACCTCAAACAACAAATAACCCAAAATGCAATACTAATCTGCACAGTACCACATAGCACCAATCTTTTACCACTACAAAAAATCAAACCTTCACAAAAACAGCAAAAGACTCAATTTTTAACTCCAAAGTAAAAAACTTTCACCTGAAACAAAATCTTAATACGCTCCAGAGGAGCTACCACCGTCTTTGCAACACCGCCGGCGACGCCTCCGGCAATAAGCTCCTTGGAAAATACAGGCATAGCGTCTATAACCCCATTTCGGTACACATTCGTCTCTCCTCCTTCTCTCCTTGTGGCCATTAGAGAGAGAAAGAAGAGAGAGTTTCTGGGTTAGCTGATTCAAGGCTCCTCAGAATCGAAACGTTTCTGTTTCTGAAAGGCTCTGGTGTTTTATATGTATGGGAAACCTGACAAGTCAGAGAACCACACGCTTGACTTGGATTCCTAATCTTACTTTTTTATGTAGAGAAAATCATTATTGGTTGTTGGAGGTATGGATCAGCTACTTGCAGGTCTATTTTAATTTTTGTGGAATATAGAATCAGGTGCGTTGGATTAGTGGACCAAGTTTCAATCTTGGGGTTAATTATAGAATATGGTTCTCATAGTCCCATTATGATTCCTTACCTAGAAAACAAGTCCATCATCAGCGGCACATGAATATTTAGATAAAAATTGGATGGCTTTGTTCATGCTTTGAATCTAGTATGCTAGTGATGAGGGTCATAAATTTTCAAATTTTTATTTGAATTCTATTATCTTGATTTTGTTGTAACTCTTTTAGTCAAGCTAGTCAGTCCCTAAGTCAGCAGTTTTTTTTACGAAAAGAAGTAGTTAACATTGAAACAAAGGTTACAAGACTTGAACACTAAACCAACAAGCAAGAACTGTTTGGTGTAGAATTTGCAGTCCTTCAAACAACCGGCTTGTAAATTTGTGCTAAGCGTGTCAGTACCTTTGGGTCAGGTACAACCTTGAAGTTGGATGCTGCTCGCGTCCCTCTTCTGACTTCTTCTCACAGCGACCGTGACAGACGCCGATTTTCTTCCTCTGTGCTAGGTTCTCTCTATAGACCTACAAGGGAAAAGTCCCTCTAGGATTTTTCTCCAACCTTTGCAGATGGCCGAATCTTACTTAGTATGCAATGAAACTAAGCAGCGGGTATCAAGATATGCAGGATATGGACTGGCGAACGGATTCTCCAGAACTGGTTGCGGGAGTAAAACTGCTCAACGGATTGAACAGGGGAGTAGTGAGATTTCAACGGATTGAAACCTGTCAGACTTAACGGATTAAGTCCCTTGTGCAGCTTGACGGATCAGGCTACGGTTGCTGACGGATCAGGCTTGGATGCTCCGGAGAGACTTGAAGACTTTCGCGTGGCGAAGTTGTTGTCTGTTTGTTGATAGATGTAGTTGTTTCTTCTTCTTGTATCTTAACCCCTTTATATAGTGAACACTATGGTAGATATTTACTTGTGAATCAAGGCATGGCACCATACTGCTAGGGTTAAGAATCCTTCTTGTAATGTAAGACAACCTCTTAAAGCCCAATCCTCTAAGCCCAACACTCTTCTGCTGGTAACTCAACCTCTTGTGACCACGTGCTTCATCTCTTATGACACTCTCACGAACGCTTTTCCTCCCGCGAGCATGCTTCATTAATGCATAGCCCCTTCCGCGAGCGCGTTTCCTTCAGCGAGCAAACTATCCCCCCTCGCGAGCGTGTTTTGTTCAAGTGCTCCTTCTGAGCATTCTCTGACCTTCCTGACCGCAAGTATCGGTCCACTTGCTTTTCCATAAATGGGCTTTTTACTTTTGGATCTAACAGTCACACCATTAACTTACGCATTTACCGCATTCAACTAACTCAGCACGCGCGATAAATGCCGGCCAATGAATGGGCAGCAAACCTTCCAATCCTTTAGGTGAAAAACCTAGCATTTCGCTTATAAATAGTAGCCAAACTCTTTCCATTACCTTCAGCAACCAAAACATGGATTCTCCTTACAGTCTCAAAGCAGTTCCTCCAAACCTCTTTCTTCAATCTTCCCATCCTTTAGGCTTCACAACCAAACCTCAAATCCTGGGTAGGCTTCACAACCTAACCTCAGGCATAAGATCTGATGTGCCTGTCTCAGAAGTCTCTTCAAACTCCACCATTGGAACCAAATTCCACTTGGTGAGGGGATTGACTTCTGATATGGGACCGAAAAAGGCTTCTGTGCCAACAGGATTCCTCTGTCGAGCCTTTTTCGTATCAGGTCTGCTCAAGTCGCTCCAGTTCCACCATCGCCGGCTCACTTTCAACATGCTGGCCGCGCAAGGTGTGAGATGAAACTAAAACTGTAAAAGTTTGAGGAGAAACTTTGTGAAAAGAGTTGTAATAGATTATCGTTCAAGCAGTTCTGTTCTTGTTCAACACTGTATTTGTTGAAATCAAATGTATCTATGAATATTATGAATCAATAAACACAAATTGTTTATGTTCAATGTGTAAACCACAGGTATTGGTTCAAGAAATAAATCAGGGCTTGAAAAACACAACTTGTTCTTCCCAAAAATTTCGAAAAACCACAGTAATTGGTTCATGTATAACTATGGTGCCCCCCAGTTTTATCAGGTGCACAAAAAGCAAAACCTCGAACAGGTTAAGCGTTGAGCAACATGAATGAAACTGACAAGACTCCAGTTCTATGATAAGTCAAACGAACGAACCCTAAGGCCACAAACTCTGCCCCCCTTCCTGGGAAACAGGCTGTTCTGTGTTCTGTGGAGGCAGAGGATCATCATAGGCCCAAACACTTGGAAAATACTGTTTCAGATGCCTTCCATTAATAGGGTTATTATGGACTTCTCCATCTAAATCTCGCAAATAGTAAGCACCTTTACCCACGATCTGATCAATCACAAAAGGCCCTTGCCACGTGGGAGACCACTTACCCCTGCCGCGAACATGCTCGCCAAAGGGAAGTACTGCTTTCCAAACTAAGTCGCCAACTCCAAAACTCCTGCCACGTGTCCTGGCATCATACGCGCGAGTGACCCGCTGTTTCTCAACCATAATATGATCTAAGGCTTCGAAACAAGTAGTATCCAACTGTTCGTGCTCTTGATACATGGCCTGAACATAATCCTCCCCTACTAACTGATGTTGCTCGCGAACCCGTAAGGAATTGACATTTATCTCCATGGGTAAAACTGCATTATGCCCAAACATCAAGGCATCGGGTGTAGTTCCTGTAGGTGACCGCTTGGATGTTCGTTACGCCCACAGAGTATGATCAAGCTCATTGTGCCAATCTCGAGGATTATCAATCAACATCTTTCGCAAAATATTGATTATGACTTTGTTGCTGGCCTCAGCCTGGCCATTCGCCTGAGCGTAATACGGTGTGGAATGTAGAAACTTAATCCTATAGTCTGCAATGAAGTCTTCAGTTTCCTTTGCTAGGAACGCTGCCCCCCTGCCTGCTATTAAACACTCTGGAATGTCATACCTACTAATGATATTGTTGAAGATGAAGCTGCAAACTGTACGAGCAGATGCATCTTTTAAGGGTACAGCCTCCACCCACTTTGTGAAATAATCTGTGGCCAACAGGATGAACTTATGCTGTTGAGACGAAGCTGGATGAATAATCCCTATGAAATCCAACGCCCATCCTCTTGCTGGCCAAGGTTTAATAATGGGCTGCATGGGCACATCTGGAACATGCCGCACTGGTCCATGCGCCTAACACTCCTGGCATCCTTGAGCAAATGCAATGCAATCTTTTAAGATTGAAGGCCAAAAATAACCATAACGACGGATAAGTCACCTCATCTTTGGTCCAGCCTGGTGTGAAGCACAAACTTCTAGATGTACCTCTCTCATCACTCGCTTAGCTTCTTTTCCAAAGATACATCTAAGATAAACTCCATCCTCTCCTCTTCGTAGGAGCTCGCCACCTCGTAACACATAGTTAGTGGCAAAGTATCTGATTTGCCTATCCACTGGAGCAGATGGATTATCCAAGTAATCAATGAGTGGCTGACGCCAATCTGTATCAATAGCACCCACTGTAGCAACATACCATTCATCCGCGTCTACCCTACGAGCCATGAAGGAGGGTAACGTTCGCCTTTCAACCTTTAAAATCCGCTCGCAGACTCCATCAGTTAATGTTATGCCAGTGGCAATTTGTGCCAACTCATTCGCTGCAAAGTTGTGTGCCCTTGGGATGTAATCTAAAGTGACATTACTGAATTGTTCCAGTAGCTCTGTAGCCCTTTCCCAAAATGGTACCAAGGTGAATGTTGTACACTTGTATAAGCCCTTAAGCTGATTGATCACCAACAAAGAATCACCAAACACACTTACCACTGTCGCCCCCATTGCGAGCAACATTTCCAATCTGATTATTAGCGCTTCATATTCCGCCTGATTGTTGGTACATTTCCATTCCAGCTGGAAAGAATAAGCGTGACGAACCCCCAGAGGGCTTACCAGAGATATCCCAACGCCAGACAAACTCTCAGTGCTGCTTCCATCAAAGTATAAATCCCAAGGCTGCATTAAAATAGCCGCTACGTCTAACTCTCTGTACTGCAAGTCCTGTTCCACGGGATGATGAAGCAAGAAATCTGAAACCGCCTGTCCGGTTTGTGCCTTCAAAGGTGTATATTGTAGCGAGAACTCAGACAATGCTAATACCCATTTGCCAATACGACCCCTGAGAATAGGTCGAGTCAGCATGTATTTTACCAAGTCTGTTTGTACCACCACTACTGTTGTGAAAGATAACATATAATGACGTAACTTGCAGCCAACAAAATACAACGCGAGGCACAGTCGTTCCATGTCACTATATCTAGTTTCTACATCGATTAGCGTCCTGCTAAGGTAATATACAGCATGCTCAACCACCTTATCGTTATTTTGGCGTTCATCTTGTGCTAAGAGTGCAGCAATGGATGTTTCACATGCTGAAATGTAGAGCTTCAAAGGGTGACCAGGCCGTGGAGGCATCAGAACTGGCGACGAAGTTAGATACTGTTTTATCCTATCAAACGCTTCCTGATGACTCGCTTCCCAACGAAATTCCGTATATGCCCTCAACTTTAATAGTGATGTAAAGGGCTGAATTTTTCCTGCTGAATTCGAGATGAATCTGCGCAAGAAGTTAATCTTACCCAATAACTGCTGCAATTCCTTCTTGTTAGTTGGAGCTGGAGCTTCTATTACCGACTTGACTTTGTCCGCTGGGATCTCGATGCCACGTTGATGAACTACAAACCCTAGGAAATCTCCTGACTGAACCCCAAAGACACACTTAGCTGGATTCATCCTGAGTTTATGTTTCCGCATTCTCATGAAGACCTTTCGCAGATCCTCTATATGGTCTGCCTTAATCTTGGACTTGACTACCATATCATCAATGTAAACCTCCAATATCTTCCCTAGTATGTCATGGAAGATAAGGTTCATCGCCCTTTGATATGTGGTGCCAGTATTCTTAAGCCCGAAAGGCATGACTTGATACTCAAATGCTCCTGTAAAGCCTGAACATCTAAAGGCTGTCTTGTGCTTGTCCTCTTCCTCCACAGGAATCTGGTGATACCCGGCGGTTCCATCCATGAATGACAACAGCTCATGCCCTGCTACTGCATCAACTAACATGTCCGCCATTGACATAGGATACACGTCCTTAGGTGTGGCTGTGTTTAAGTTTCTGTAATCCACGCACACCCTCATCTTACCATTCTTCTTTCTGACTGGTACTATGTTAGATAACCATTTGACATTCTTGGCAGGTCGAATAATTCCAGATTTGAGCATCTTTTCTACCTCTTCCTTTACTGAAGCCGCTGTATCAGCATGCATTCGCCTAGGTTCTTGCCTGACTGGCCGATAACCGTCCATAATTGGTAGTTTGTGACAAACTAACTCTGGTGCTAGTCCAGGCATGTCTTCGTATTTCTCTACGAAGCAATCCTTGTATTCGTGTAGCAACTCAATGAGCCTATACTTTTGTTCAGGCTCCAGATATACACTTATCTCAACCTCCATTGGTTCCTCTGGGGTCCCTAGGTTGACCTTCTCTACTGGATCCTTAACCTTAGGTGGAGTATCATCCAAGGCTGCCGGAGCTGGTTGGATAATCTCCTCCTCTTCTTCATCATACTCCAAAACATCATCATTAACGCATTCTACTGCTGCCACATGTTGGTAAGCCTCTTGCTCCTGCCTAAAAATAGATAATCTCTGGTGCAGGGAAGCGTAGGCTTCCAACTCCTCCTTACTGAGCTGTGGCCAGAGCAACCAAACATGATGGCCAGAGCAACCAAACAAGAGATCAGACCAAATCTAATGATCATTAAAAGCTCCCATACCGACTTCAATCAGTTATAGCCCAACAAACAAATCTCCTAGTGCAATTTCAGATAACTGATTCCTCAAACCTTTTCCGATTCAAAGAACATCTTCGGCCTCAAGTTCAACCACATAAACTGGCTGAACACGATTGGTGAGATCCACAAAGGGGATTTGAGCTCCAAGGAGCCGCATGGAAACCATAAAGATAGGTTTCGACGGAAGGAAAGTGATATAAGCCGCTAGCTGAAAGTAATTGATTTGATACAATGAATATGTATAGATCCGAAAAAGAGTGTGTTGTGGTTAATATAGACTGATTAAGAAACTGACCCAACGTAAAATTCATTAAGAGCAACTGTCATGGTAGGTTAAACTTGGTAAAATAAAGAGCTAAATATGACTTATTTGTGTGAAATATTCTCTGGTATCTTTATAACCTTTTGTAAGAGGTTCCCACCGTAAGGCAAAATATGCAAGGTATAATTCAACAGTTACTATGCAACTGCTTATTTCTTTACTTTTTCATTTTTCTTAACAACTACATCCTTCATTGCTGTCAGCTATTAGTTTACCTCGCAAAAAATTACACTTGTTTAGAAAATTTTGATTTATACCAGTATGAATTAAATTAGTTAACCTGAATATATTCAATATTAGACTCAAATTTCTGCAATTTTAATCATATTAGAGTTACATATTTATTATAGGACACGACCAAATTCAAGAACTTTCCTTTTCTAATGCCTTAGCCTGAATTAAATACAAATTACACCCACAAAATGGACCAAATTCTCTTTCAAAAAAAAAGGACCAAATTCTCACAATCGAAAGGGATGTGGATATTTGGCACCAAAGCATGATTAGGATGGTATGATTCATCATTGAGTTAGATGAAAGGCAAGGAAAACCAGAGGAGTATACTGTACCTTCAAAGTAAGCCACATGTCCCACACCGGGACCCACCCCTCAGCCCCATCCAATGACAACTCCACACGTCAGCAGGCCAGCAAGCACTTTTAGTCAAACCACAATGATACAGGGAACGCTGCCATTATCATTCCCCTTAAAGTCAAATAAACCACCGAACCGTAATTCCGGTGCCGTCAGAACTTTCTCAGCCAATTACGGTAAATCCGCCCGTGAAATCAATAACGGCTGTGTCCCAAACGGCGCCGTTTTGGGGGATAGTAGTTAGGGGAATTTAACTTTTTACTGTTAGTGAAAAAACAATAGCGTCGGTGGTGGTTAACCGCAGATTATATTTATTGGGTTAATATTTTTTTTAATTGTAGAGAGAGAAAGTGAGAGAACGAATTGCTTTGTATATAAGCCACAGCTGAAGGCAGAGGCCTACATTTCTTGAGGGAGAGTGTTCTAGAGAGAGAAGAGGGCTGTGTTTGGGAGACGGGAAGTGAGAGTTTGGCTATGGCTGATTCAATCGACGCCGTCTCCCTTGATATGGAGAAGATCTATATGGGTGGAAAGGTTCGACCTTTAACTTCAAGATTGGATTTTCATCATTTATTCTCTCTTGTTGGGTTTTTTGTTTTTGCTTCTGTGAAATTTGTGTTGCTTTATTTATTGGGTTTTGGAGCTCAGTGTTGTTTGAAGCTGTTTGGCATTCTGGGTCTGAATGGTTTTAGTTTAATCTTTGCTGGGTTTTAGTTTTTGGTTGTGTTTAGGTGAATGCGTTATGGTGTATTTGAATTGGGAGCTTGTTATGTGATTGGTTGGTTAGATATATACCACATTTTGTATTCTGGGTTGTTTTTTGAGTTCAAGTTTGTGTGGCTTTGTTGAAAATGAAGAACATTTGGATTTTTGATATGTTCTGGAGATGGTTTTGGCTAAAGCTTAATTTTTGGATCTGTATATAGCAGTTCATGTTTCTGCTAAATTTGACTGGTTTCCTTTTTAAAATGTTTTCGGTTACAGATATAATAAATCTTCCCCTTTGCGTATGAATTTGTTCATTTGGGTGTTGGGGATATGTTAATATCTTTTAATTTGCGTCCAACTGGCCTGTTGCAATGGTGAAGTTTCTGTTTTTATTCTTCATTTGTTTACTCTTGTTTCAGTTTATTCGAGTGTATGAGCTTTTATGTGAAAGGATTAAATTTTTGGGATAATTGGATCATCTAGTATATGAAGTATCGATTTAGACCCTTTGTTGATTTCCTTGGAATCCAATTTCAACTGTGTATGGGAGGGTTTTTAACATTTCTTTTTCACTTTTTTTATGTTTTGGTTTACTGTTTGTTTCTTCTTTCCTTGCTGTGTGATGTTCTTTGTTGAATGGAAGTTGGTTCTCTTGGGTTTATCCTGAAGTGAATAACAGTCTATTGACGAAACCAAAGTGATACCTTTCTGTCTTAATTCTCAATTCTATCATCAAATCTAGCTGTCACTTTAACTTGTTATTTTTATTGTTCCTGATTAGTTGGTCAATTTCTTCTTTAATGAAATTAGATTCTATGCTTGTCTTTTTAACTGTCATTACTTTCTTTTTCTAAGATCAAAATGATTGATATCCAATACTACTTATTTGTTTCACCTATTTAAACAAAGTTTATGTTAGTTAGATGTGATCTGAGAGTGAATTCCCTGAAAAAGTTTTAAGTGCACATGGGAAGCTCTTTGGGGAATAAAGTCATCTGTAAAAGTTGGATTCCTGGATTTCCTTCTGATACTTGGATATTGTAGTTGAGACTCCCAAATCCTAAACAAAGGAAATATGGTATAACAAATTATAATGGTAGTAGACCAGTTTGTAGCTTTGTATTGCTTCTTTGAAAACTAAGGTGCCTTTGTTGAATGGGGAAAAACTTTGATTTTATCTGCACCCCTATTGTTTCTTGTCTTGCAATTTTTAATCTGTTCATATCATAATTTCATTTATTGCAATTATTCGCAGGAACATTTTATTCGAACTTGCTGTGGTTCTGTCTCCGTTGTAGTGTACGGAGACCAAGATAAGCCTGCACTTATCACATATCCTGATTTAGCTCTAAATCGTAAGTGCCTTATATAATATTGCAAAATAAATTTATATGTCAACCCGAGCATCTACTTTTTGCTGCTAATATATTGTCAATGTACAACAAAAAATTTTGCTTATTGTTCTTTTCCATAATATAATTAGGCAGTTCAATTGTATTTGTTACTCCTAACTCACTGGTTTTTTTAATTGAGCAGATATGTCTTGTTTCCAAGGGTTATTCTTTTGTCCTGAAGCAGCTTCTTTGCTGCTCCACAACTTCTGCATATATCATATTAGTCCTCCTGGTCATGAGGTCTGTATAGTTTCCCATTGAGTGCATTTATATTGTAATTCTTTCTTGAATCATATAATTTTCTTTGAAGAATGTTTTTATGCTACTGAATGCTATTATTCACATAGTTTCTCTTTGGGAATTTTTACAAGAATTCTTGCAGTTAGGAGCTGCTTCGATTAGTGTTGATGATCCTGTGCCTTCTGCTGATGACTTGGCAGACCAGATCCTTGAAGTTCTGAACTTTTTTGGGTAATCATCACCACCGTCTTCATTTATTAAGGTTGAAATTTTTCAGGATTTCTTTCTTGCTGTTTTCAGGACTTCTGATATTAGTAATGGTTGTCATGAAACGTAAATGTGAGGTTTCACAATAACTAGTTTCTCATTGTACAAAAATCTCCTTTCTCAGGCTTGGTGCAGTTATGTGCATGGGAGTGACAGCGGGTGCTTATATCCTTTCCCTATTTGCTGTAGGTTCTCCTTCAACTTTGGTACTTGTGGTTTTCAATACTTCTATCTTAGTTTATTGATCAAGGTTTGTGCCACAGATGAAATATAGGGAACGTGTTCTTGGTTTGATACTCGTATCCCCATTATGCAGAGCCCCATCGTGGACTGAATGGTTTTATAATAAGGTATCTTTCCTGACCTAGCGATTATTATCCTTCTTTTTATAAGATGTGAAGTTCAAATGTCATACTTACAATTACTTGTAATCTTCAGGTGATGTCAAATATGCTATATTTCTATGGCATGTGTGGTTTGCTAAAGGAATGTTTGCTTCAGCGTTACTTCAGTAAGGTATTGTTGCACTCTGACATTGTGTCTTTTTTTGTTATCCTTCTATTACCTTCTGCAGATTGAATAACAAGTATGCTATACATCTTAACAGGAGGTTCGCGGTAGTGTTGAAGTTCCAGAGTCGGATATAGTTCAAGCATGCAGAAAAGTAAGTGCTTCAGCTAATATCAACAACTTCCTCTACTTAAACCCTCCATTTGGTGAAATTTGATCGTCTCCTGGCTGATGTTCCAATGCTATTACCTGTTTGATTTACTTGGCATGTTTGCTTCTTCAGTTGTTGGAAGAGAGGCAGAGCTCAAATGTTTGGAGACTTCTTCAAGCAATTAATCAGTAAATGCACTGCTGAACTTACCTTTTATCTTTCTGTTTCTGTTTCTTTCCTTGACAGGGAGAAATGGAAAATAGTTGAATCTATGGAACCTTAACTTTCTTACTTACAGGAGACCAGACATAACTGAAGGACTGAAGTCACTAAGGTGTCGTACTCTCATTTTTGTTGGGGATAGCTCTCCTTTCCACTCTGAGGCTCTCTACATGACCTCAAAGTTGGATAGAAGATATAGCGCCTTAGTAGAGGTATGTTGCAACTTGTTTCTTTGTTTCAGCTTAGTGATAATTTATGTCCGTGTAAAAATGTAGAAGAACGTGCTTAATGTTGTGGCTGGGTTTTGTTGTTGGTGGCGCAGGTCCAGGCTTGTGGATCAATGGTGACAGAGGAGCAGCCACATGCAATGTTGATACCCATGGAGTACTTCCTCATGGGGTATGGTCTGTACAGACCGTGTTATTTCAGCGAGAGCCCTAGGAGCCCACTCAGCCCATCATGCATCTCCCCGGAGCTTCTCTCCCCAGAAAGCATGGGTCTGAAGCTAAAACCAATCAAGACCCGAGTTTCACTCGGATTATAACATGGTAGGAAGGAAAGAATTCAAATGGAAATAATTGCAAGGTGATCGATCCAGCTGTGAATGTGATTCAGAAGTTGCTTCATTTTTTAGTTCTTTGTTCAGAATTTTTATCGTTTAAGAAGGAAGGGTAGAAGAGCGCAAGCGCGGCTGGATGGAGGGGCGGTTGTAGATACAGAAGGGGAAGAATATCATACCATGTCTCATATATATTATAGGTTGGGGAGGAGACTTCCTTCATTCTTTTTTAGTCACTCATAATGGAAAATCATTCCTTTGAGCTGTCTCTGTCTGTACATCCTATAAACACTGGAGGATTTGAATTTTTAATTTATGATGGCGAGAAATCAATAGAGAGGGGGGGTCACCTTCCCATCATCTATCATCTTCTCTTTTCAACTGACATTTCCAGTTTTATAATGATCATTGTGCTGCGCATGGTGCACAAAATGCACGTCCAGAGTTGGTGCCCTTCATGAGGGGCAACCATAGAGTCAACTGCAGCTAGTTAACATGTGTCAAAACAACAAGCAAGACCATATTCTTCGCTCAACTCAACTCGGAGAATTTTAACTGTACTGTCATGTTCGTTCACTCCACTCATAACTCTAAGGGACCGTTTTGAACACAACGAAGCACACTAGTCGTTTATAGATTTTAACTCTCATATTGTATGTAGTTTATACCATGGTAATTTAGGGTATGAAATACTTTTCAATGTGTTGGAAGAATTAGTCATGGAGAGATTACTGGAAGAATTGGTCGTGGAGTGATTACTGGGAGAATTGATCGAGTCTGTTGCACAAAGGAAGGTGACTTGGTTAGCAAGTCTCATCAGAATAAGAAGCCTAATACTTAGGGATTAGGTTGTTTTGTATTTCGAATTTTTAGCTGCATTTTCGTTTGTAAGTTACATTTGTAAGGCTATAAAAAAGCCAACTTTCAGTGTTAATAAAATCATCGAATGCTAAGGCATAAATCATCTGAGTTTCTCTCTGTGTGTAATACCTCTGTTCATATCAGTGGTATCAGAGCCTCAACAGGGGCCTGATCTGAGTGTGTGTGAGTTCAAACACGAGTGAACGGTAAGAATCAAAAGAGTGTAAGAGATGGCAGCAGAAAAGGATACGTTGCTAAGTATTCCAAAGTTTGATGGAGACTACGAGTATTGGGAGATGCTCATGGAAAATCTTTTGCGATCTAAAGAGTGGTGGCATCTGGTGGAAACGGGATACACAGAACCAACCAGTGGAGAAATCTTGACAGGAGCTCAGAGGGCACATCTTGCTGATCTGAGGTTGAAGGACCTAAAGGTGAAGAATTACCTTTTCCAAGCCATCGACAAAACAACCTTGAAGACCATCACTCAGAAGGACACAGCCAAGCAACTTTGGGATTCAATGAGAACACGTTTTCAAGGAGATGAGAAGGTTAAGAATGCACAGCTGCAGACACTAAGAAGGGATTTTGAGGTGCTTGAAATGAAGAATGGTGAGTCAATTACAGATTATTTCTCAAGAGTTATTTTAGTTTCAAACAGCATGAGTAATCTAGGAGAAGGCATGGAGGATGCCAAAATCATGGAAAAGATACTGCGTACTCTCCAAGAAAGCTGGAATTTTGTTGTATGCTCAATTGAGGAATCCAAAAACATCAAAGATCTTACTGTGAATCAACTGCGAAGCTCCCTTCTAGTACATGAACAAAAATTTCAGAGGAAGAAAAACACTGATGAAGAGCAAGCTCTGAAAGTGACGTATGAAGGAGGAAGAGGAAGAGGGAACAGAGGAGGCTATCGAGGAAGAGGAAGAGGTAGGCAGACATATAATCGAGCTACCATTGAGTGTTTTCGATGTCACAAACTCGGCCATTTTCAGTATGAGTGTCCAGGAGCTGAGAAAACAGCAAATTATGCTGCTGTTGATGAAGATGAGACCTTGTTACTTATGTCTCACTCTACTACGAGCTATGCTAGAGGCTCAGATGTGAAGTTTAATCAAGAAGAGGAAATGATGTTAATGGCGCTTTCAGAGACGAATGGAGCAAGTAGAGAAGAAGCTTGGTTTATTGATTCAGGTTGTTCGAATCACATGTGTGGAGATAAGAAATGTTTTGTTAATCTTGACAATAGTTTCAAGCATCAAGTGAAGCTTGGCAACAACACCAAAATGAATGTCGAAGGGAAGGGTAGTGTGAACTTGGTGTTTAATGGCGTGAAGCATATAGTCACAGAAGTATTTTATGTTCCTGATCTCAAGAACAACTTAATAAGTGTTGGTCAGTGGCAAGAGAAGGGCTTAGCAATCCTGATACAACAAGGAAAATGCAAAGTCTATCATCCAAAAGGAGGATTAATTATTGAAACAACGATGACAGCAAATCGGATGTTTGTCATAATGCCTGGAGCAGTTTCGAGTATCAAAAGTTGTTTTCTAACCTCGACACAAGATTTATCACAACTCTGGCATTGTAGGTATGGTCACCTCAGTTATAAGGGTTTAAGAACCCTACAGAGCAAGAATATGGTTCATGGAATGGCACAACTGGATTTTTCAAAGAAAGAATGTGCAGACTGCCTCATTGGAAAGCAGCACAGAAATTCTTTTCCAAAGAAGAGTACGTGGAGAGCAACACAGAGACTGGAGCTAATCCATGCAGATTTATGTGGACCAATCTCACCAAAATCCAACAACAGTAAAAGGTACATACTATGTCTAATTGATGATTTTAGTCGAAAGGCATGGACTGTTTTCTTGTCGAGCAAGGCAGATACATTCCATTCTTTTGTAATGTTCAAAAAGATGGTTGAGAAGGAAACAAATCAATCAATTAAGTGCCTGCGCACAGACAGAGGTGGTGAATTCAATTCACATGAATTCAATAACTTCTGCATGGAGAATGGGATCAAGAGACAGTTGACTGCTGCATACTCACCACAACAGAATGGGGTTGCAGAAAGAAAGAACAGGACAATGCTAAACATGGTAAGATCAATGCTCTCAGAAAAGAAGATGCCTAAGTCGTTTTGGCCTGAAGCAGGAAAATGGACAACGTTCGTGCTGAATAGGTGTCCTACTATTGCTGTGAAGGATATGACACCTCAAGAAGCTTGGAGTGGAGAGAAACCGTCTGTAAAGTTTTTCAGAGTTTTTGGATGCATTGCACACGTCCATGTTCCTGAGACAAAGAGAACCAAATTGGAAAACAGAAGTGTTGTCTGTGTACTACTCGGAGTCAGCGAAGAGTCAAAAGCTTATAGGCTGTTCAATCCTATTACAGGGAAAATTGTGATCAGTAGAGACGTGGTGTTTGAAGAGGACAAAGAATGGAATTGGGATGTCACTTATAAAGAAGATATTTCAGCACCTTTATATTGGGAAGATGGTGACAATGAAACTGAAGAACAAGAAGAAGATGAAATAGAAGATGATTCACAAGATGAAGAATCAAGGGAGGGGGTATCAAATCCTATAACTGGTGAGTCAAGCACTGCAGAAGTGACAGAAGCTGCTGAGACAGTAGAGAGAAGAACTCGTCGACCACCAACTTGGATGAGTGACTACATTGCTGGGGAAGAACTCTCAGATATAGAACTAGAAGCTAACATGGTGGTTGAGTTGGCAGAAGATCCAATTTGTTTCGAAGAAGCAGTAGCAAGTTCAAAATGGAGAAATGCAATGGCAGCAGAAATTGAAGCCATTGAAAGAAACAACACATGGAGACTGGTTGAGCTACCTACTGGAGCAAAAAGGATTGGAGTGAAATGGATTTACAAGACCAAGTATAATGAAGCAGGAGAAATAGATAAGCACAAAGCCAGGCTGGTAGCAAAGGGTTACTCACAGAGACAAGGGGTGGATTACACAGAAGTTTATGCTCCAGTGGCACGAATGGATACAATCAGAGTAATGCTGGCTCTAGCTGCACTTAGAGGCTGGACTTTGTATCAACTTGATGTCAAATCAGCGTTTTTGCATGGTGAATTGATTGAGGATGTCTATGTTGAGCAGCCCTTGGGGTATAAAAAAAGGAGAAGAGGAGAAAGTTTACAAGCTGCAGAAGGCTCTCTATGGATTGAAGCAGGCACCTCGAGCTTGGTTCAGTCGAATCGATGCTTATTTCAAGAAGGAAGGTTTTCAGAGATGTAGCAGTGAACAAACGCTATTTACTAAGTCTGGAAAAGAAGGTAAAATGTTGATTGTAAGTGTTTATGTTGATGATCTTATCTATACCAGCAATGATAGTATGCTGCTAGGAGATTTCAAGGCCTCTATGATGAAAGAGTTTGAAATGACAGACTTAGGAAAAATGAGGTTCTTCCTTGGTCTTGAAATACTGCAGAAAGAGGATGGTATTTTTGTTTGTCAAAGGCAGTATGTGATGGAGATACTAAAGAGGTTTGGAATGGAGGAGAGTAAAGAAGTAAAGAGTCCAATAGTTCTGGGAAGTAAATTGAGCAAAGATGCAGGAGGAGCTTTAGTGAATGAAACTTACTACAAACAAATTGTAGGAAGTTTAATGTACTTAACAGCTTCAAGACCTGATTTGATGTTTGTTGTAAGTTTACTTAGCAGGTTCATGTCAAGACCTACAGAGATGCATTTGCAAGCAGCCAAGAGGGTGATGAGGTATCTCAAGGGTACTGCGAGTTTTGGATTGTTTTATAAAAGGCAAGGCAGTGAAGATCTTGTGGCCTTCACTGATAGTGATTATGCAGGAGACTTAGATGACAGGAAGAGCACATCTGGCTATTTGTTCTTAATTGGAGGAACAACAGTGTCCTGGGGATCAAAGAAACAGCCTATAGTTACCCTTTCAACTACTGAGGCTGAGTATGTGGCTGCAACAAGCTGTGCATGTCAAGCCATTTGGCTAAAACGAGTTCTAGATGAGATGGGAAGTAAGCAAGATGGTAGCACAGTTTTATGGTGTGACAACAGTTCAACCATAAAACTTTCGAAGAATCCAGTGTTTCATAAGCAAAGCAAGCATATTGATGTGAGATACCATTTTCTTCGAAACTTAACAGATGATAAAATTGTCGAGTTAGTCTACTGTGGGACAAGTGAACAGCTAGCAGATGTGTTAACAAAACCACTGAAGTTGGAGATATTTCAAGAACTCAGAGCTCGAATGGGATTGTGTGATATCAGTAGTCGCTTTAGCTTAAGGGAGGGATTGTTGGAAGAATTAGTCATGGAGAGATTACTGGAAGAATTGGTCGTGGAGTGATTACTGGGAGAATTGATCGAGTCTGTTGCACAAAGGAAGGTGACTTGGTTAGCAAGTCTCATCAGAATAAGAAGCCTAATACTTAGGGATTAGGTTGTTTTGTATTTCGAATTTTTAGCTGCATTTTTCGTTTGTAAGTTACATTTGTAAGGCTATAAAAAAGCCAACTTTCAGTGTTAATAAAATCATCGAATGCTAAGGCATAAATCATCTCAGTTTCTCTCTGTGTGTAATACCTCTGTTCATATCACAATGTGATTAACCAAACCAAAGACAAGAAAGGAGAAGAAAAACCCTGCAGCTCTTTTTTGGCAAAGAATTGAGAACAGAGGATACCTGGAAGTTCCTCTGTCCCCTTGAGAGACAACTCCACCACTTACATTGACATGTTGAAGGAAATGTTAAATAGGCTACTTCTCAAACAAATTTAGGCAATCCTAAACCTGTTCATTAGCATCAATCATCACCATTTTCCCTAAACAATGGTCCTAATGCTAAACCAACAGAATTTATCTTGTATGGAAAATGATTATTATTCATGTTTATTTGATTATTACATGAGTAGCACACAATACATGTATGTATATTCTCAGCAGCAGCAACTAGCAAGCTAGCTAAAGATGACACATTTGCTTATTAATTTAGAGCTTGCTAGTAATATTGATATTTCGAACTCTAGATGGTTTAGGGGTCGCCGCATCTTTTGGGACAATAACGGTGAGCACACCATTCTCCACCTGAGCTTTAATCTGATCCACCTTCACATTTTCCGGCAACTCAATTTCCCTATAAAACTCAGCCGATGATTTCCCGGCCGTCCCTCTCTCCACCACGTGCCAAACAGTGTCTTTTGCATTAGCTTCCTCTTTCCCACCTTCCCCTTTGATCAGCAAAATGTTTCCTTCTTCTATCTGCACCCTTATCTCCTCCTTCCTAAAACCTTTTGACATATATATACAGTCCATTTTCTTAAAAACTTAAAAAACCAAGTTAAAGACTTGAAGTTTATGATCACCATACCTGGAACATTGAACTTGAACATGTGGGCAGTTGGTGATTCAAGCCAGTCCATGAGTGCTGTAGAGCCAGACCAGTGCTCTCGGAAAACAGGAGGACTCCATAGGAATGGTTGCCCAAATAGGCTGTAAGCCATAGTTCGTTTGCTATGTTTTTGGAGGTGAAACTTAAGTAGACGAAGTGACCCCAGAAGCTTCTATGATCATCAGTCTTATCTTCTTCTTGGGTAGTTTAAAGTTTTACATACAACATTCGAGAACTTTGAGCTGGGATAACCTACGGGCAGGCCTATTATTAATTGTCAGTAAAGCATGTGTGGCATAAAACACTGTCAAAACTTTTTTTACACCTTATCTCATTCAGCGTAAAACATTACTGAGAAAGCACCATTTGCAAACCGCCGTCGTCGCCGTCGTCGCATTTGTAAGTGAATACAGTAAAGTTCTGTTCTTTTTTGAAAGTTTGTTGTGTTTTGTAATTCAGTTTAGCTTCACCTTTATTGGGTAGCGTTTTGCTTTTGGTGGGTGTGTTAAAGTTTTGTTCTTTGATGCATTTCATTGAGATAAACATTGTTTGAGTATAGATGGAATGTGACCGGGTTCTTTCACCGGGTTTTGGAGTCCCCTTATTGCCAATTCGCGAGAGACCCACTATTTATTCAGTTGGATTGCATAGCAAGATTAGTCTCAGTGACAGGTCATTGTTGCTGTCTAGAATAAAGTCATGTTCTTGTGCTGTTGTGAATGTTGTCGAGTCGAATCCAATCAGTGATAAGACTCAAAAGCATACCCCAAACTCGGAGAAAAGGGTTCATCAGGTAGGATTAGATGATAGGAATGTGGGTGATCAGGGAGGAGGCAGTGTCAAAGCCAGGTCTTTAGTTTGGGATGGGAAGAAGAGGCTTATACAGTATTCTGGGATGCTTACCGTTTGTGCTTCACAAGGGGCTTTGAATGAGGGGAAGGCTATTCATGGGCAGGTGATAAAGAATGGGATGCGCCCTGATAAGCATTTGTGGGTTTCGTTGGTTAATGTTTACTCGAAATGTGGGGATTCTCTGTATGCCTGCAAAGTGCTTGGTGAGATGCCTGATCGAGATGTTGTGTCGTGGACTGCTTTGATTCATGGGTTTGTGGTCAAAGGTTTGGGTGCTGATGCTATTAATTTGTTCTGTGAGATGAAGGAAGATGGTACAAGAGCAAATGACTTTTCCTTGGCTACTGGTTTGAAAGCATGTTCTTTGTGCTTAGATTTAGGCATTGGAAAGCAGTTGCATGCTGAAGCAGTGAAAGCGGGGTTCATTTCCGATGGTTTTGTTGGGTCTGGTCTCGTTGATCTTTATGCAAAATGTGGTCAGCTGGAACTTGCCAATAGAGTGTTAATTTGTATGCCTGAGCAGAATGTTGTATCATGGAATGTGTTGCTAAATGGGTATGCTCAGAAAGGTGATGGAAATCAAGTTCTGGAATTGTTTTGCAAAATGACGGAATCAGATATGAGGTTAAGTAAGTTCACCTTGTCTACTGTACTCAAAGGTTGTGCAAACGTAGAAAATTTGAGAGCAGGTCAGGTTGTGCATTCTTTGGTTGTCAAAGTTGGGTTTGAGGTTGATGAATTTCTGGGTTGCAGTCTTGTTGATATGTATTCCAAGTGTCAAATGTCAATTGATGCGATGAAAGTATTCAGGACAATTAAAGATCCTGATGTAGTGGCCTGGACCGCAATTATCACTTGCCTTGATCAACAAGGGCAATACCAGGAAATGGCTCGACTATTTCATTCAATGATAAGCACAGGCATCTCACCGAACCAATTTACCCTTTCTAGTATTATTAGTGCTGCCACTGATCTTGGTGACCTCCATCTTGGTGACAGCATCCATGCTCTTATATGGAAGTATGGCTATGAATCTGATCTTCCTGTTAGCAATGCTCTAATCACAATGTATATGAAAAGTGGATGTGTGAAAGATGGTGCTCTGGTTTTTGAGGCAATGACAGAACATGATCTGATTTCATGGAATGCCCTTCTATCTGGAGCACACGACCTAGGTCCAAGAGTATTCCACCAAATGCTCGCTGAAGGTTGCAAGCCCAACATGTACTCCTTCATCAGTATTTTAAGATCCTGTTCTAGCCTCTTGGATGCAGACCTCGGGAAACAAGTGCATTCCCATATTATCAAAACAAGCCTCCATCATAATGACTTTGTTGGGAGGGCTCTCATTGACATGTATGCCAAAAGTAGGGTACAAGATGATGCGGTTATAGCTTTCAGTAGATTGAGTAATCGAGATCTCTTCACTTGGACGGTCATCATTACTGGTTATGTACAGAGTGATGAAGCAGAGAAAGCTGTTGCTTGTTTCAGTCAGATGCAACAAGAAGGAGTGACGCCAAATGAGTTTACTCTTGCAGGCTGTTTGAGTGCTTGCTCCCGTATAGCCATGCTGGAAAATGGGAGGCAGCTCCATTCAATGGCAATTAAGGCTGGACATTTAGAAGATTTGTTTGTTGGGAGTGCACTGGTTGATATGTATGCAAAGTGTGGATGCATAGCTGATGCTGCGGGTACATTTGAGGGTTTGGCTTCTAGGGATACAATCTCGTGGAACATCATGATTTGTGGATACTCTCAATATGGACAAGGGGAGAAGGCTCTGGAAGCCTTTTCGATAATGTTAGAGGAAGGCGCCGTGCCAGATGAGGTCACTTTCATTGGAGTTCTTTCGGCTTTTAGTCACCTGGGTTTGGTCGAGGAAGGGAAAAAGCACTTTGACGCACTTAGCAAAGTTTTCCAGATCATTCCCACCATTGAGCATTATGCTTGTATGGTTGATATTCTTGGTAGTGCTGGGAAATTTGATGAGGTTGAAAGCTTCATTGAGACAATGAAACTGACACCATATGCCATTATTTGGAAGACTGTTCTTGGAGCTTGTAAGAAGTATGGAAATGTGGATTTTGGTGAAATAGCTGCAGGAAAGCTTTTTGAGCTTGAACCTGAGATGGATTCGACTTATATATTGCTGTCAAATATCTATGCAAAGATGGGTATGTGGGACGATGTTAGAAAAGTCAGGACATTAATGTCCAGCCAGGGTATAAAAAAGGAGCCTGGATGTAGCTGGGTTGAAGTTGATGGAAAAGTTCACACTTTTGTCTCTCATGATAGTTCGCATCCGAAAATCAAGGAAATCCATCTGAAATTGGAGGAACTAGGTGAAATGCTTACATCAGTTGGTTATGTTCCAGCCACAGAGAATGTTCTTCATGATATCGCCGAGCCAGAAAAAAAGGAACATCTCCAATATCATAGTGAAAGGTTGGCTCTGGCATATGCCCTCCTAAGAACCGATCCTGTAAAAACAATTCGTATTTTCAAAAACCTACGCATATGTTGGGACTGCCATGATGTTATGAAGCTCATCTCAGACATCACAAATAGGGAGATAATTGTTCGCGACATCAAGCGGTTTCATCATTTTCAGAATGGCACTTGCTCCTGTCAGGACTTCTGGTGATGCTGGTACTTGAAACTCTGAGTCCAGAACTCCATATAGCAGGTTCAGCTATATTGACTTCTAAATGATGTTCCTCGTAATTAACTATGTACAACTGGTGAGAGTACTGAAGTTTCCGATACAGTTAAAGATGAATAAAAGTAAGTCCTTCATCTACTTAAACTACTTTGAGCTGAGCTGAATGTTTATCGAATCCGTTGTTTGTCTTTCTTCTTAATTTTTAAATGGAATTATGACTGTTACCTGCTTTATTAACTCAGGTGCTGGCAGATGTTAAACTGAATGCCAGATGCTCGAAGAATGTCAATTGTTAAACTGACACCATGATGCTGACATTCAGCAGGGTGCTATTAATGCATAAAAGTAAGCACCGTGCTGCTGCTTCAGTTGCTCGAAGAATGGCGATGTCAAATGTCAAATTTTAGGAAATTTCTCTGGCAGCTCATTGGTATAGAAAATGCTGGAATACTCTATTTTCATTCCTTTTTCTTTCAATCTTGCATCAAGTTTTCTTTTCCTGCACAGGGGACATGTTACTATCTTTCTCTGTCTTGCAGGACTGAGCAAAAGACATAACTGAAGGTTGGAGCCTTGGAGGCGCTGAAGTGCCTCGCACATTACGTGACTCCAAAGTTGGATAGGAGATACAGTGACTTAAAAAGGTACGCTGCAATTTTGTGTACGATTGTCATCTTCCAATTTTGATAATTGGGCCACGAACTGGACCTCTGCGTCTGAAGTCCTGCGCTGCGCACTCTAGCCTAAAACCAACCTAACCAAATACACCGGCCCAGAAGCCGAAACAAAGAGCGATAGGGGAAAACATTATTATTAGCAATGACCTAGACGATTACATAAGCAATGACGTAGATGATGAGAACTCCACCTCCTTCAACCTCACATCCCAATTTTATCAAACCCCATCCCAGACCAAGTCTGCTTCATCGCAAAATCCCAAACCGATCTTATCGACCTCATACCAAAAGATATCTATAATCTCATTCCCAAAAGAAAGCCCAATTCTTGTTCCTGAAGGATGATCCTCACAAGAGGTGTGATCTGTTTTTGTCTTCCCCTCAACAACTTTATAGCCGGGTTTCATCCGGATGAAGCCCATCGACCGAAAGTGAGTTTCAATCAGTTCTTGACTCAACTTGTCAAGATACAATTCTATTCAGCAGTCTGCATAAACAAACGGGTCTGGTAGGATTCGCTCCTGACGGATGGGTCTTGAGCCAAGTATGGTTTCTTTCAACACACTACTAATAAACGTGTTGGAAAAGCCCAGTTACTCAAGAAGATGGAAGAAAGAGGATTTCAGCCTAACTTGGTTTCCTATAGCCTCCTAGTTATTTTAAATGTTCCAAATGTTGGTCCTCATCTATTCCGGTAGACCAAGTGTTGAACAAGTACCCCAACTGCCCCCCAACTGCCTGCAGTGATGGGCCAAAAAAGGTGATTGATATGATGGTTCGAAGTGGTATTCTTGAACACAATTTTTGTATGCGAGGTGAAGTGGACGAGGCAACACAAGTTTTTCATGGTTGATGTTTGGTGTTGTAGCATATTGATTCATATATTGCAAATGTGGCCATTATTTAATCTGTGAGTGAGAACTCGAGACTTTGCTTGATTTTTGTTTTGGTGTCTATTATTGTTTGTAAATCTAATCAAATAGTTGCATAAGAGGCACGCATATAATTTTGCTATTGATTCGAGATTGCAAGTAAAAGGCTACACATTTGTTGACTGTTCGTGTTCTCTGTCTATATTGGCTTGGCTGCATGTTTCATTGAAATTCGTCTAAGCCAAAATGATTGTCATCTTCTAAGTTCTAATTTTGATGCAGCTATTAAAATGCGTCAGAGAAATGCATGGATTCATACTTAAACTTGTGTGTCCCAAATCGTTGTAACATGAGAATTATTGAACGCCGAGAGTAAAAGGAAAAGATTATGCATATTGCGGTCTCTGTAAAAAGAAAACAGTATCAGGAAAAGATTGAGGAGATGCTCTAATCTCTCTGATTTTCATTTTGTGATTTTTCTTACGTGTTATGAGATTAGATTGCCAGAAAATTGCCTAAGGTGATTTACCACGGAGGCCATCTGTTTTATTTACTCGGTTTCAGGCTTTCAGCACCGTCGGGGTTTGTTTAACTGATTTGTGTGTTAGATTTGGCCATGCCAACTATGGGAAAGATTTTTCCATACCTCACATACGTAGGTCTTTGGTCCAAAATCAATGATGCCCTTGTGTTTATCTGTTTCTTAATGCTGGAATATTGCGCAGTACGTTTAGATTTGAACAATGAGTGAAACATGTCTTTTTAGTTATTTCAAATGTTCCTAATGTTGGTCTCTGGTTGTAAAGTTTCTTAAATTGTTGATTAGAACCGACAGTAAATTAGAAATAAGATGTTTAACTGAGAATTTTAAGAACTCAAAACTTGTGCACATAATATATAAAGTGTGGAAATTATTAATATTTTTTTTTTTAAAAAAAAACTATCTAGAGCTTGGGGTAATTTCTAAGGGTGGGCATATTCGGATCGGATCGGTTTTTGGTCCAAATCGTATCCAATCCGAATTATTCGGATTTGTAAAAGTTCTATCCGGAACCAAATTTTAAAATCGGATCAACCGGAAACCGGATCGGGTTGGATCGGTTTCGGATTTAACCCGAATTTAAAACAATAAGATGAGACATTTTAAAAAAATTATTATTGTCTTTTTTCCATATAAAAATTAAAACTTATATAGTTCTAGGTTTTTCTTTCAATTAATATTTTTTCACGAATTTACAGTCATGTTTAAATTATATGTCAAAGTATATATATATATATATATATATATTTAATAGTATACTTATTCAAGAATGTGAGTTATATAGTGTGTATATAAATACGTATAATTTGATAAATAAATTTTGTCTTCTTAAGGTGACACATAATAAGAAATATATTGACTAATAATAAAGTAACACGTATTAAAAAAATATAACACCAAATATAAAATATTCGGTTAATTCAGGCTAAACCAGAACCAATCCGATTCAAACCGATTCGGACCAGTTTACGTTATTTTTTAACCTGTTTTAATCGGTTCGGTTATCCGACCTAATTTTTCAGATAATTTTTTCAGTTTTCGGTTGAAAACCGGATATTTGTCCACCCCTATCAATTCCGATCCCGGCCTGGATTTACAGGCATCATATAACATACGTGTCATTTCGTACCCTATTTCTAACACTGGCCCCGCAAGACCAAACTACACTGAACAAATCGAATGCAGCTAAACACGTAACTAGTTTGTGTTCTTCACATTCGGTCTTTGAGAGCTATGGCGAAGCTCAAAGTTTCAATCTTTACCGTTCTGGTGATCTCGGCATTGGTATCGATCTCCGAGTGTGCGAAGAAGCCGGCGAGTGTGGCGAGGAAGGAGGATATACCCTTCATCAAATGTCAGGTGTGTGAGAAGCTGGCAGCTCAGTTGCACCACCAAGTTCAGAAGAAGAAAGCTGAGATCCAACCCAAGAAGGTAACTTTATTTGTGATCTGGGTTCTGTTGTTGAAGTGTTTGATTGGTTTTGTTGGGGAGTTGAGTAATGGGTTAGTGTTTGTTGTGTGGAATTTGATTGTGGGTGTTTGTTTTTGGTGGAGGTAGATCTCGGAGTATCAGATCATTGAGATTACGGAGAATGTTTGCAATTTGAAGAAGGCCGAGGCGGATTGGATTTTGCTGATTGATATTGTTGAGCAAGGAGATAAGTTGCAGGTATGAATTAGTGGTTCATTGCTTTGGATTTTGTGGAATCAATGTTAAAGAAAAGCAGATGGTGTTTGTGTCTTGAAGCATATTGTGGTATATATTTTTTTTGTGTTTTGAAGTAGAGTATAGATATTTGATTGCTCAATTCATGACATGCTATGCAATTCAATTTTATTCAGCTGGTGAAGCAAGAATCTGAAGGACAATGCAATTCAGAATGCAAGACGATTGAGCGAGCTTGTCAGGAGGTAATGTTTTGGAACTTGTTTTTGATGTTCTTGTGTATCAAGAAACTGTGTTTGCTTGTACATATACTCGGTGGTTGATGAAGTTAAGTTTTTCGGCTTTCCATTTTGTATTCCTTAGCCTCGTTGTTGATGCATTATACTCAGGTTGAAGTTCTAATTTGTAATGTTTCAGGTTCTGGGGTATTCTGATACTGATGTCGCTGAATATCTATACAAATCCAAAACTGAAATTGGTTCCTTTGTTAATTATCTATGCAAAGACCTTACTACAGCGTGCAGTGTCATGCCTCCACCAGTTCCTAAGGTAAATGCTTTTGTGATTGATGTTCAAGTTCATTTTCTGTTGTTGACCTATAGAGACTAAGGATCTTTCCGATATTTGGAAGCATGAATCAGTATGTCTTAAGCTCATGTTTTGAGCACTATAAAGATGCTCTTTTGAAACTTGCTTTCACCCCAAGTGGCCTCATTTGTGACCTGCCTAGTTTATATTTGGTCTTAGCCATTGTTTTTACACACCTTGATCATTTCATTCAGTATATCTTCATTACATAGGATAATATACATCTAGTGATTGACTGCACACATCAAAACAAGACACACAGTGATGTCTCATACTGATAATATTTTATTTTTGTCTCCCAGGATAGGACTCCTGGAGAAGTTTTTGTGCCAAAGTCATCGAAAGAGGCTGAAATGGAAAAGATATTAAAATCTATGGAGGTAATTGCCCCTAATAATGGTGCAGAGCATTTTGTCATACCATACTATTGTTTTGCTGATGTTGTGCCATGTTCGTGTTTACTGTTCAGGGTATGCCAGGAGCCCCAGGCATGAAAATGTATTCAAGAGATGATTTGATGAACATGAAAAACTTTGGCGGGGAAGATGGTGATGAGGAAGATGAGGACGTCGACGACACTCAGTTTCCCTCAAAATTGGTAAATTACAACATTTCAGTCGACACATTTCTCATATGAAATTCTTAAGATATTGCTTCTTATGCCCTGTAAAAACACTTATTGAACAGGGAAGGGCTTTGAGAGACAAAGAAAGTACAAAGAGTGATCTCAAACAGAAGATCACCCATGGAATTGTAAAGACCAAGGACACGCTAAAGAAGCATGCAAACAAAGTCTCCAACTGGTTGCGGCAAAGGTGGAGAGGACTTAAAAAGGCAGCTTCAAAGAAGAGTACAAAGGCCGGCAAGGCAGAGCTTTAGACCACTGAATCACACTACTATAGGAATTGTATTAGAGCAATTACAGTTTTGTTAGAATTCTATTAATATGATTTTGCTATGGCCCTCAAGTAGGAAGTTGAGGGAGAACTACAGTTGCATTGAAGTTGTTTCCATCACTTTGAATTGAACACAGGCAACTTTAGCACATGATAACTTCAGCGTCGGAAAAATCAGTTTAACTGGATAGTGCACAGAACAAGAGACATCACACTTCGCCTAGATTTTTTTTCGGTTAATTGGGGTGGTTTTGCAATTGCAGTATATATTTATGCATGAGCCATGAGTGAAAGAGAAAAGTATGTCACGAATGAAAGAGAAAAGTATAGATCAGATCTGTCAAAGTTGACTGATACTGTTAAAAACAGTCTTCTGTTTTTACAGAAGGATGAACTCAAGAAATGAACTGGATGAACTCGAAAATGAACTGAACTTTCACAGTACTTTATTCATCAATTTGATTTGGCTTTATACAGCCAATTGAAACAGATTCTACCACGAATTCAGCTAACGTTATCACTTGCCTAAAGACAAGGTCAATTTGTTACAAATCAAACAGACTAAAAACTGCAACTCGAAAAATCCTGCAAATCAGGAATTATTCCTGCTAACCCTAACTGTCCAACGGCTACTTTTCAAACAGTTTGAATTCAGCCGAAAAACAGATTTAAACCAAACTCAACATACCCTCCCTTAAACTAACCTGCAATCTGCAGTTAGTTTATTCCTGGTGGCTTGCAAACACCAAGCAGATCTCTCATTCTCATAAAGTCATCAAGTTTTGACAGTTTAGTCATGAGATCTGCTAACTGATCCTTTGAACCACAATGTTCCAATTTCACAATTCCATCTCTGGTTAAATCTCGAAGAAAATGAAATCTAACATCAATGTGCTTGCTTCTACCATGCATGACTGGATTCTTTGACAGTTTGATGGCCGAACTGTTGTCACAAAAAATATCAACACACTCATTCTGCACCAGTCCCAATTTTTCAAGAATTCTGCAGATCCAGATACATTGACATGCGCAATATGCAGCTGCTATGAACTCAGCTTCAGTAGTAGAGAGAGTAACAACTGGTTGCTTCTTTGAGGACCATGAAACAACACCTGAGCCAAGTAGAAACACATATCCAGATGTGATTTTCCTGTCCTCTACATCTCCTGCATAGTCACTATCAGAATAAGCTGTCAATTTCTGCTCACCTCCTCTTTTATAGAGAATTCCTAGTTCAGTGGTTCCCTTCAGATATCGAAACACCCTTTTAACTGCTTGAAAATGCAAACTGGTTGGTCTCTCCATGAATCTACTGACTAGACTTAGCACAAAAGCTAAGTCAGGTCTTGTAGCTGATAAATACATGAGACTCCCTATCATCTGCTTGTAAGTTGTTGCATCAAACATACTGCCATTTTCATCCTTCAGAAGCTTGAATCCTGGCACAACTGGATTTTTTACTGAGTTATGATGCTCCATTCCAAACCTTTCAAGTATCTGATTAGTGTATCTTCTCTGACTGATAAATATCCCTCTGCTGCATTGTTCTACTTCCACACCAAGAAAGAATTTCATTCTCCCTAGATCAGTCATATCAAATTCTTGTTTCATAGACTCTTTAAACTCCCTGAACATCTCCTCATCATTGCCTGTGAATATGAGATCATCCACATATACACTCACTACAAGGATCTTGCCATCTTCTCCTGCCTTGATGAACAAGGTATGTTCATATGGACACCTCTCAAATCCTTCCTTCTTGAAATAGGATTCAAGTTTGCTATACCAAGCTCGTGGAGCTTGTTTGAGACCATATAATGTCTTTTTGAGTTTATAAACTTTGTCTTCTTCACCTTTAACTTCAAAACCTCGCGGTTGCTCAATGAAAACATCTTCATCCAGATCACCATGAAGGAATGCACTCTTGACATCAAGCTGATAAATGTTCCATCCTTTACAGGCTGCAAGAGCTAAAACCATCCGAATGGTATCCCACCTTGCAACAGGTGCAAATACCTCAGTGTAGTCAATCCCAGCCTGTTGTGCATACCCCTTAGCCACAAGTCTTGCTTTGTGTTTCTCAATTTCTCCCTTCTCATTCATCTTAGTTTTGAAGATCCACTTCACACCAATCTGTTTTGCTCCAGTTGGTAAACTAGTTAGCATCTATGTTCCATTCTTCTCTATAGCTCTTAATTCAAGTTCCATTGCTTTTCTCCATTTTTCACATTTTACTGCCTCCTCAAATGTCAGTGGATCATCTGAGGTAGTAAACATCATCAAGCCACTGTTTTCTTCATCTGAGAGCCCTTCACCACTAATATAGTCATGTGTCCAGCATGGTACCTGAATCTCTCTTCTTTCCCTCCCTTGAACCAGATTAGGAACACTAGGCTCAGCTGCTTCATTTATGGATCCACTTGCCTCATCTTCATGCTGACTTTCAACACCATTGTTGCTTTCTTCATTATCAGATTGTTCTTCATCATCTCCCCATTCAAGCACACTGTTATCAACATTTTTACCAGATTTACTCCAGTCCCAACTCTTTTCTTCTTCAAACACAACATCTCTACTTATAATTATCTTCTTTGTCTCTGGATCATACATCCTGTAAGCCTTAGACTCTTCACTCATGCCTAAGAATACACACTGGTGACTTTTATCATCAAGCTTCTGTCTTCCCTTATCAGGCACATGAACATGACCAATGCAGCCAAACACTTTAAAATGACTAACTGAAGGTACAACTCCACTCCAAGCTTCCTCAGGTGTCTTGTTTTTCACAGCTAAGGTTGGACATCGATTCAATAAGTGTGCAGTCCAGTTCACAGCTTCTGGCCAAAATTCTTTAGGAACAAACTTTTCTGCCAACATACTCCTTACCATATTCATAATGGTCCTGTTTCTACGCTCAACAACTCCATTTTGCTGAGGAGTATAACTTGCAGTAAGTTGTCTTGTAATACCATGCATGCTACAAAACTCATTGAACTCTTCTGAGGTGAATTCACCACCTCGATCAGTTCTCAGACACAATATGGCATTACCAGATTCTTTCTCAACTAAGACTTTGAATCTTTTGAAAAACACAAATGCTTCTGACTTAAGATTCAAGAAATAAATCCAAAGCTTTCTGCTATAATCATCAAGGAATGTGATTATGTACCTTTTATGACTATTTGAGACTGGTGTGATAGGACCACATATATCTGCATGCACAAGTTGTAATTTTCTCGTGGCTCTCCAGAAACTTTTCTTGGGAATGCTCTCACGATGCTGCTTTCCTATCATGCATACTGTACATACTTTTGTTGTGGGAACAAGAGTTGGCAGCCCCTTCACCATCCTTTTGTATACAAGAGTCCTTAGACCCTTGAAATGCAGATGACCATACCTTCGATGCCATAAATCCACTAGATCTTCTGAGGTAGCTTTAAGACACACATCTTTTGTTGCTTGCACTCGTGACTGTGTATCCATTTCAGCAAGAATGAAAAACATTCGATTTGAGGACATATGAGTATGCATGATGAGTCCTCGAGCAGGATGAAACACTTTACATTCCCCCTTCTGTATCAATATTGTCAGATTGCGTTCTTGCAGCTGACCAATGCTAAGAAGATTATTCTTAAGCTCAGGTAAGTAATACACTTTAGTTATCACCTGTAATGTATCATTTACTCGAATCCTGATGCTCCCTTTTCCCATTACCACCATTCTAGCATTATTTCCAAGCTTCACTGTATGTCTAAAATTTTCATCCAAGTGTACAAACCACTTCTTCTCCCCAGTCATGTGATTGCTTGCTCCTGAGTCCAGAAACCACACTCCTTCTCTTGAGTTTGAAAACTCAATATGAGCCATCAACAACATTTCATCCTCCCTGTCTAGTTCTGTGAAATTTGCCCTGTTTTCCCAGCTAGGACACTCAAATTGGAAGTGCCCTAACTTATGACATTTAAAACACTCAATAACTGCCTTATTGTAACCTTGTCTTCCACGACCTCGACCCCTTCCTCCAAAATATCCTCGACCTCTTCCTCTGCTACCAGCTTTCTCTTCATGAGTAATCTTCAGAACCTGTTCATCTCCACCATTTTTCTGAAATTTTTGCTCATGAACAAGTAATGAACTCTGTAACTCATCCACAGTCAGACTATCAATATCTTTAGATTCTTCAATCGAGCATACTATATAATTGAATTTCTCAGTGAGAGTTCGCAGGATTTTTTCAACAATTTTTACATCTTGCATGTCTTCACCAAAGTTCCTCATATCATTAGCAACTAGCATAACTCTAGCAAAGTAGTCAGTAACAGATTCACCTGTCTTCATCTCTAACACTTCGAAATCCCTGCGAAGAGTTTGAAGTTGAGCACGCTTCACTCTGGCATTCCCTTGATACTTGACCTTCATAGAGTTCCATAATTGCTTAGAAGTTTCCTTCTGTGTGATGGTCTTCAGAATGCTCTTGTCAATAGATTGGAAAAGGTAATTTTTAACCTTTAAATCCTTCAGCTTCATCTCATCTAGGCTTCTCCTTTGTGCAGCAGATAAGGTTTCTCCAACAGCAGGCTCCTCATACCCTATCTCAACAAGATTCCAGTACTCCTTCGATCTCAACAAATTCTCCATGAGCATGCTCCAGTGCTCATAGTCACCATCAAATTTGGGAATCTGTGGTTGTGCAAAATTGCTTGATTCTGCCATGCCTTACTGTGTTTCACTCCAACTGTATCACTCCCTCACTTTAGGATACTGCAGTTCCTAATCCACACACAATCAGGCCCCTTTGAGTGGGGCTCTGATACCACTTGTTAAAAACAGTCTTCTGTTTTTACAGAAGGATGAACTCAAGAAATGAACTGGATGAACTTGAAAATGAACTGAACTTTCACAGTACTTTATTCATCAATTTGATTCGGCTTTATACAGCCAATTGAAACAGATTCTACCACGAATTCAGCTAACGTTATCACTTGCCTAAAGACAAGGTCAATTTGTTACAAATCAAACAGACTAAAAACTGCAACTCGAAAAATCCTGCAAATCAGGAATTATTCCTGCTAACCCTAACTGTCCAACGGCTACTTTTCAAACAGTTTGAATTCAGCCGAAAAACAGATTTAAACCAAACTCAACAGATACATCAAATACCAAGCCTTTCAAAATTGCGATATTACAAATTCAAGAAATGAATAATTAATAGTACAAATGCTACAAAACTGCCTCCTATAACATTTCCTAGATCTATATGGAGGTAGGAGGCAGGAGGCAGCTTTTTCTTAAAACAGGTGCACAACAATCCACAACAGTTAGATTTTGCAATTATGGATTGCTTTCTCAGGGAACAATAACATAGTGCAACTTAACTTAACGCATTTTGTAACATTGAACCCTAGAGACTGTGCACCGCTGGCCATTCAATGAATACTTGAGCATTATATCAATATCACGGTGATTCTTTTTGTTTTGCGCGACAGTCATGGTTCCAACAATTGACTCGCCTTGACATACTGTCAGAACATCTTCCAAGTACAGGACTGTTTGCTTCCAATGTGTAGCCCGTGATCTTGGCCCTGCATTATATTTTACATTGTGAGAAAGTAATACTTATGAGAAAGCAAATGTACTATGAAAATATCATGGCTCCTAACACAGTAGTGCTGCTCACTTAGCAAAGAAATAAAAAATCACCCGATGTAATCAAGGGAGGAATCAGGTTTTTAGCTTGAGTTTAAAACTTGAAAATGGAGCTCGGATCAAGGATTGATTCCATTATTAAATATTGGTTATCATCAAAAGTAATGTTGATTTGATGAAAATACCCCTAACAAATGTATTGATAATAGAAGAGAACAGAAGGGAGGAGAGATGAAATAACCATTCCAAAAGCTGAACACAACGTAGTTGACAGAAGTGATGAAACATGAGTGGAACAAGGGTACAACACTGTACAAAGGACATTATGGCACTTATATATAAATGCAGTTAGAAAACGTTGGAAGCAAACATGTCACTTCTTTGTTGCCAATATTTCCAAAAGGAACTTTGATCAGGACAGAAAGCAAACACAGATACTGACCTGTGGAGAAGCCCATTAGTTTATGACATTTTGTAAATGACACATCAAAGTAAGCTACGAGAGCGTGAATGAAATCATCACGTTCAGCAATAAGCTTAAAAGGAGCTGTGAATGAAGCATCTCCAGGAGTCATCTTAGATATATCCATTGTCTGATTGAAAAAATTGGAGACTGTTAGTGGAAGGCAAAAAAAGGACATGGCACTTAATTGATGCAGTGCGGGCATATGTATTCCCCACCTTGAGTAGCTGGCTATTTGTAACAATTTGGTTTTGGTCAACTGTGTCCACAAGAGGCTCCATCATGGCTTGCTTCTTGATGCAGCTCATGTCAAAGCCATATACTTTATTCCAAACTGAAAAATTGAGATAATTGGGAGACGAAATAAGTGATATTTCCAAACAAACGATGACAACAACAGTTAAGAATACCCAGAGATCAAAGGGCTTACATTCTATCTTGTCTTCTTTGTACTCTGCATCCTCAATAGCTGTCAGAAAGAGAGAACATTTGTCTGGTAACAAAATTCCATCATCTACCTGGAAACAAGAAAAGAATAATTTTTTCCTATAAATATACCACACTGAATTGACAATCTGCAACTATGCATAAGGCTTGCTTATTCTTGTGCTGGACATCAAAATTAAAGAAAAAATGTAAAGAACACTTACAAGCCATTTATCACGAGCATAGAGGACTGTATTCAACATGTTCTCAAACAACAAAAAGTATCCCATCCACTCAGAAATAATTATATCCACTTTAGCAACTGGAAGCTCAAGTTCTTCAATCTTTCCTTTCAGAACGGTCACAACTGCATTCATAAAACAATTGTTGAGTAAGCAGAATAATATTGTGAACAATAATGAGACTCAACTACATTACCATATCAGAGCTAAGCACAGGTATGAAATACAAAAGAATTACCATCAGAAAACCCATTAGTTTCAACGATCTCTTTTGCCCTCTCAGCCATATCTGAGCACTCAACCTGTGGAAGTAATTCAACTTTACTATACAGAAACTCATTGGTCAAAAGAAAAATGATTTGGGAGATACGTACTGCATAAACATGATTGGCACCAGCTTTAGCACAGAATAGGGACAAAATTCCAGTCCCAGCTCCAACATCAAGAACAACCTTGTCCTTAAATAGAAACTTATTCTGATAAATAACATTTTGATACGTCTTGGTTCTCACTAGATCCTTCAACATTTCCTGCAACATAATGACAGTCAGCACAACATCTAATGACCATTCACAAGAAAGAACAAAACATGAAACAGCTTCCTGTCCAAGAGCGCCACACTTACCTCGTGAATACCTGCATCACAGAAAGAGCACTAACATAAGTACTCAAATTGCATACACCAGAAAATAACAAGTTCAATCGCTCCAAAGCCAATGCAACCAAGTTAAATACACGTTGTAAAGTACTTACGCCACACAAAAACCATAAAAATCAAAACTCTTCCCCTTTTCATATCTTAATCTATCTTCTCAGCATCCAACAACTTTTTAAACAGACCATAACAAGCTCTACAAACTTTTGATTGCAAATACACAAATCCTCTGCATTCACTCACATCATTGCTCATAACCAAAGCTCCAACTCAACTGAAGCTAATAAACCCAAGTTCAAAACTTCAAAAATCCCACGAAAACCCAATAAAAAACCAAAACCTTTTCATCAATTAGAAAAGCTACATTGTTTCTCTATCACTTTATACACTAGCAACCAATACTCCAACTCAATTAAACCCAATACAACCAAGTTCAATACTTGTTCAAACCACACCAAAAAAAACAAAACGCTTCTTTCTTTTCAAATCAAAATCTATTTTCTCAGCACCCTTAACTTCTTAAAACCAAATCCCCAACTCAACTGAAGCTAAACCACCAAAAGTTAAAAAGTTTACAAACCCACACAACCCCAATCATAAAAACCAAACCTTTACACACAACTGAAAAAGCTCCATACTTTACCAAAACCCAGTAATAAAAAACAAATCTTTACCGAAGTGAGAGTAGGAGTCGAAGTAATAGTCGGCGCTGGTCTTGTCATTGGAGACCTCAGGCTCGTCGGCCATGGAGACGTCGAGGACGGCCTTGTCGAGATCGGGGTTGTCACACATGGACTCGTCGTGGTCGGCGTCTTCGAACCGGGTCGCCGCAGAATCCGAGTAGCTGCTCTTGCTACTGCTGCTTTGGTTCTTTCGGCGACCCATGAGAGAGAAAGATCAGGGTTTTACGAGGGTACTTGCGCGGTTGAGAGAGAGCTTTTTCTAAAGCTTCAAGTGGGTCGTTATAAGTGTTACCGCGCGATGGATCGGACCAAACGACGCCGTGTCGTCTAAAATTTGGAAATTTTCTCTCCAAGAAACGACAGGTAGTTTTTCAAGTTCACCTTCTCATTCTTGGCATTCATTGCAGTGCTAACTGCTAAACTCTCCAACATGCTAGTCGCTGATGGCTAGTATCAAACCAAAAGCCTAGCGTTGCTCAAACCAAATAGGTCCTCCCAAAAAATTTCCATAGAAATCTGAACTTGATCATTGTGACTAAACCTTGCAGAGCGAGGAATCGAGGATGCATCCATCTACACGAGCCTGACTCGCCTAGCTGATCAAGAGTAACGCTTCCAAATTCTCTCAGCAAGGTGCTGTCTCTAGCTAACAATGCATATGTTCTACATGAAGGTTTCAAGTATTTCAGAACTTGCTTGGGAGCCTCAAGTCTTCACCATCAAATTGACTAATTGCTTCCCTATAATAATGTTATGGGTTGACATTGTCATGCTTGCTGACGATTAACTGCAAGAAAAACGCAAGTGTAAGGAAAATAATTTACATATTTGAATGAGTTTCTCCAACAATTGCTTAGTGATCGAGGAGTGTTAGAGACCAAGTACTGAGAGCAAGGTCTTGGACAACCAATGTGAGGGAGGAAAAACCGTGATGTAGGAGAATTGACTCTTGCATAGATATGGGAATTAAGAAAGATGCGTAAAGAAAGGATCTATAAGGTGTGTTACGTACGTAGCCAGGTTTAGTTAAAACTTAATTTTGATCTATTCGTATGGTTATTTTCAACTGTGAGAGAAACATGGATAAAAGTCAATTTTAAGGCTTAATATATAACCCAACCCCTATCCCATTTGAGTATCAGGATCATCATCAGATCTCTCACAAGAAGATCACATCCACAACGAGTGTCCAATATTTCATTCCTGCAGGTATATATCTGCTTCTGTATATTGTTTCAGTTGTACTAGCTGTTCAACATTATATTTAAAAAAAAAACAATTCATTGAAACAAACTAACGATTTCAACATTATATGCTATACAGAAGCGTGTTGTTTTTCTTATACATAGTGATTTGTATGAATTTCAGATTGAGAGATATAAGTTTATGTGTAGGATTAGATCATTATATTATTGGATTTGAGATTACTGCATTCATGTCACTGATCTCAACAAAATATTTCTTGCTAGCTAGGCAATCCCCTTGAAATGTCGGCCTGTGTGAAAACGGTGTCACAAGACGGCTCCGGTGACTTTCGCACCGTACAGGAGGCCATCGACGCCGTTCCTCTCGGAAACAAGTCTCGCATCGTGATTCGCATACTTCCCGGAATCTACAACCAGCCGGTATATGTCCCCAAGACCAAGAACCTCGTCACACTCACGTCTCTCCTTCCGGAGGAGACTGTGCTTACATGGAACAACACCGCCACCAAAATCGATCACCACCAGAATCCTGACATAATCGGAACCGGAACTTTCGCATGTGGGAGTGTAATCGTGGAAGGAGAAGACTTCATTGCTGAGAATATCACATTTGAAAACTCATCTCCTGAAGGGTCAGGCCAGGCTGTGGCAATGAGGGTAACAGCGGATCGGTGTGCCTTCTACAACTGCAGATTCCTTGGATGGCAAGACACCCTATACTTACATCACGGAAAACATTACTTGAGGGATTGTTACATTGAAGGAAGTGTAGACTTCATTTTTGGTAACAGCACAGCTCTTTTGGAGCATTGTCATATCCACTGCAAGTCGGAAGGTTTCATAACTGCGCACAAGAGAAACACATGCGAGGAGCAGACAGGGTATGTGTTCTTAAGGTGTGTGATCACCGGAAATGGAGGTAGTACTCCGTATGCGTTTCTGGGGCGGCCTTGGGGACCTTGTGGACGAGTGGTGTTTGCGTTTACGTATATGGATGCTTGTGTGCAACATGTAGGGTGGAATAACTGGGATAAAGTAGAGAACGAAGGAAGTGCTTGTTTTAATGAATACAGGTGTTTTGGACCGGGGAGTAGCCCGGAGAAGCGAGTGAGATGGGCTAGACAACTGGTGTGTGAGGACGCCAATCAGTATCTCCGGCATTGTTACATCGATCCAGACCCCCAGAAGTCTTGGCTTGCTGAGAGAACAGCGGCACTTAGAATACCACATTCTGCATAGACGTTTACATGGAGATGACTGGTGACATCAAATATACTTTTTTACTTTTACTGTTTGTCTAATAATTTTCTCAATTCTTCTGCTGCTTGCTCCGACTAGATATTCATCTAGCTAGTGCTGTTTCATCCCCCATGACTCAGTGCACTGAAATAAAGTAAACAATAAATTTGTATGCAATATGATATCACATTTCTTATTGCTATGATGAATAGCAGAATTCGAGTGAATGCATCAACCTGACTTGATTATTGAATTGAAAGGAAAAAACTTGAGTTATTATTACAATAGTTTCTCTACTATTTCCCGAATATTAGGAGGCTCTGTCAAGAGGCCATGGCGCTCCTGCCATTACTGCTTCAATCTCGCCTATTTCCCGAGGAACCTTTGTCATGTTCTTGCAACCATTGGCTGTGATGAGCTACAAAACCCAGATTAATGTATAAGAATGCATCACCACGTAATATGAAATCACAAATGCAAAGCTATTGAAAGACATGACTCATAAGGATTAAGCAAGTGAATATGATCCAGGGGAAAAAACGTGTTAAAGAATCTATCATCAGAGTTCAGAGATAGGGAGTACCACGTCACTTTCAATTCGAACTCCACCAAAACCTTTAAATCGACCAACTGAAGCCTGATTGAAGAACTTTGCACTATTTGGACTTCCCATGGCTGGAACCAACAAAGCATCTATGAAGTAGCAACCAGGCTCCACTGTTATCACCTAAATAACAACCCCCAAAGATAAGCATCAATGCAATATCATTTTAATCAGAGATTGGAAAGATAAACGATCATAACAGATTCAGTGAAATCCACAAGCATACAAAGAATGACAAAAGAAACACAAGGAATATTAAATGCTGACCATCCCTTCTTCCATTTCTCTTGTTGTACGCAAAGACTTCAGTCCAGGTTCCTTTATCCTCTCCGGTCCCTGCAAATTATGCAATTGGTTGTTAAACCAAGGTGAAATGTCACAAAGTATTAAATATTGACACCTCAAGTCTCCTGAAAATATATAACCAGAACGGATAAATAACTCAGAGATGAGTACCTTTAAGTAGCCACCAGGATCATGAGTGTCAATACCAAGCAAATGTCCAAGCCCATGAGGCATGAAAACAGCACCCAGTCGTTCAATCATCATATCGTCTACATTACTAGAACCAAGCACAATCAACAGATACATTTGAAACTCAACACGTTTTCCAAGTAATAATAAACTAGATTGCAAAACTGAGAAACTATAGACTAGAGAACATAGTTGAGAGAAGATTATTACCCATCCAGAATGCCCTCTCTTTTCAATGATTCAAGAATTACCTTTTCTGCTAGTCTGCAATCATAAGGAGGCAACAGAATCAGAATGTAAACCACATTACCAAAAGCTTAAATTTTTTTTAATATAGGGCCATACTTATGCATATCAACCCAGCTTATCCCAGGTTTCAGTGTTGATATGACAGCATTGTGAGCATCAAGAACAGCCTACAAGTATGATAATTAGAAACAAAATTAACTGTGTACCATAAACCTGATAAAAACATTCAGATCTGCCACGAAAACCCTGCACACCAAGCTGCTCCTAAATAAGTACACACGCCCAACCCCGCACCCACACACAAAGCAAGAAAAACACTGATAACACGATCAATGCCATAAATACCAAATACACTGATAACACGATCAATGCCATAATACCAAATACTTACATTGTATATAAGGGATTGGTCGGAGGAAAACTTTCCGTTTACCTGTAAAGATAAGTCAAAAGAATTTTGAGAAACCATGAAACTGCTGTCAGATACTGAGAAGTAACAAAGGATGACTCAGACGAGCACGTATCTAAAATTGAATAACTTGATAACTTAAAAAGCCCAGGCACACTAATGAAGTAGAAGATGGCAATATCACAAGTACACTACCAAAATAAACATACAATTGCAAAGATATATACACTAATACTCACAGGGTAGGAACAAGTTATGTCAGACCCATAAAAATTATATTCAGCTCCCATATCAAGCAATGCCAAATCTCCATCTTCCAGGGTCTACAATATAAAAGATGTCTCAATGATATTTGATAAGATAACAAACTAGTTCAGAATTTCAGCTGAAAGTCTACTTTACCCTGTCATTTGGAGCTGCTGCATGCCCATAATGGAGAACAGCACTGTATTTTCAAGACATAAGACTTTGGTCAGCGTTTTTTACAGTGCGATTTACGTCAATATCAATATTCAATACACTCATGCTCATGGTGGAGTCAAACAAGGTGTTAACTCTAGAACTAATATTTAGAACTCTCAACCAAACTCTAAGGTATCCAAAGTTACAAACAGATGACATCTGAGATTCTGAGAAGGCTGCCTTTGTAGTTGGATTTTGGATCTTTTAAATGAATGGAATTAGAATATCATACAAAATATGATAGAGAAACGGAGGTGGTGTACTAGTACACTAGTGGTGAAATAAAAAATCGGTTAACTTTTAGAAAAGTTTTACCTATTTCCGCCAGTAGCACATATACAAGTATAAGAGCAATGTCTGCAACCCCCATACATGTAGGTGTGGTGAAGAAATATGCTTTCCAGTTGATACTCATACATGCCTGGACTAACTTTTCTCATTACCTAGTCAGAAAAAGTTAGAAAGAAAGTCATTATTCAGGAGCAGGACTAAGATGAAGACACTCAGTTTCTGAATTTTTCTTGATATATAATAACCTGTCCATATCAATTGTAAATAGTTCAAAGAAGTTCACGAAACAGTGAACCTCTTATCCCTTTACTGAGTTGGTTTTTTCAATTGGTTAGATACATAACTCTCAAGAAAAAAGATGCAGTAATATATGAGCATGTACATTTACTGCTAACGAAATGAACATCTGGAATAAATATTAGGCAAAAGAAACATTTTCACAAAAGGTTACCTCGACATGAGCTTCGGAGCTTATATCATTTGCAAACTGGATAAGGGCAAGCTCCAGATCTGATTTTATAACACGGCATTCAGTCAAAATTGGATGCAAGGTAGTGAAGTCTGTTTCGAAGTTATCAATCCCCTATATAAAGGTTGACAAAATCTATTCAATATAATATTTAAATTAGGAAGATGTTAAACAAGAAGATATACTGTGTAACTTCTGTGAAATAGGAAGGGAGACCGAGATTTAAAACCTGAAACTCAGCTGGTTTTGAGAAATTGTCACTGTCAGTGTTGAGACCATGCAAGAGAAACAATAAAGGTTTATCAGACGCCTGCCATTCATCTTGTACAACTTTTGTAATCTCATCCGTATAGCATACCTCACTAACCATATATCTCTCCTGCAAATCAAAACAATCACGTGAGTTCATAAGTAACAGCAGCATATTACACCGGCACATAAATAAACAATTAAACCTCCAATCACCTTAAAGTAGGATAACGGCTTGATCTCCCCCAACCAAACAGCATACTCAGCAGGTAATCTAGGAGAAAACAGAATAGATTTCCCCGTCGCAATGTCCTTTCGGATAAAAAAAGGTACAAGAATAAGAACACTTCAGCACCACTCAACAAGAAATAACACGGCGACTGATAATAAATATTCCGCAAACATATACTTACAATAGCACCATAGAATCCAGGCTCTTTTACTCCAAACAAGTAAGCAAAGTAACTCTCCTGCCTGTAAACAAAAAATTTAGAAAATAAACTCATCTAATGAATACAGTAAAAAATTTGCAAGCACCTCCACAATGATCATACCAAAGTTTTCACCGTATCATTATACAAACGCTTCGAATCTCTCTAGGTTAAACTTAGTGACTACTAAATTAGCAATTCAATCAAAACAAAGCTAACTAATTCGAGAAATGAAGTACCTGAAGACATCGACGTGATCAGTATCGTAGCGATTTTGTTCGTCGCCTCCCTGCAACAAATTTTCAGAAATTAAAATCGGAATTGATTTTTTGTGTGTGAAGATGAAGTGATCGAATTGAAGTAAGAAGAAGAAAGAGAGACGATTACTTGGAGTAAGACGAAGCCGTGGAGAGGCCGAGAGGAGTGAGAGAGGTGGTGGCGAATAGAGCTGAGAAGCTTTTCGCGGTTGCGGACATGGAGTTCGATCAGGACTGGCGGAGGAGTCAGCGACGATGACGGCGCCATCGAGATGGCTTGTGTACTTAATTCGGGTCGAAAACAAAGCGCGCAACGGACTTATAGGTTTAAAACGGGTCGGATCGAGGATAATTGGGCTGAAATACAGAGGAGTTACCCCGCAAAATGACGAAGTGGTTATATCTATAAAGGCATCTATTATTTATTAAGGAAGTCGTGAATTCGAGTGATAGAAATGAAATCATTTGATCTTTAAAAATAAGAAAAAAAAAAGGTGAAGAAAAATATTGAAGTGAAAGTTGAGAGGAAAAAAGTTAGGGAAAGCATGGTGGAATCTAATTGTTGTACAAAATCGTCTTTTCCACATTTCTAATGAAAACCCTACTGAAAAATAGGATGGCAAAACCGTTATTAATGATGACAAGAAGGGTGAAATGATCTTTGTGCAAATTAAATGGCTGAACTGTAATTACGGATGACCTAGAAAACAAAATCGACTTTTTAATATGAACAATCAAGCTAGTCAAACTAGGGGTGGGCACAAATCCCGCAAATCTCGGTCCCGTCCCGGTCCCGTCCCGATCCCGGCGGGATTTGAATCTAAAAACACTCGTCCCGTCCCGTCCCGTCCCGTCCCGTTAGAGAAACAATGGGACGGGACGCGGGACTGAAATTTCTCGTCCCGTCAGGCCCGTCCCGTCCCGTATAAATAGTGAATAATTAATCTTGACCGTTGATTATTAAATTTATTATATTTCACCGTTGATGGAAGTGCCCTAATACCGAACATTGAACAAAACTTACTCAGCCTCCTTATTCAGCTTCGAGTCTCCTTTCCTCTCTCTGCTTCCTCTCCTCTCCTCACTCTGCTTTGACCCTCACTCGCAACCTTCCGCTGCTCGCCTCAACCCGATCTGCAACCTCCATCCGTTGCTCGCCTCAACCCGATCTGCAACCTCCATCCGCTTCTCGCCTCAAGCTGCTGTTATCCGATCCTTCAACTGTAACTCTCTCTCTCTCTCTAATCTCTGAGAAATAAACTTACCTATGAACTTCTGATTACTAGGATTTGAACTTTGTGTTTAATTTCATCTCATCATTGAAATACAGTTGTCTGGTAGAAGAAGAGATGCAGCAGGTGTACATGTCTATGTATCTGTTTTCATGTTTGATTTGTTGATTGAACTGTGAGAAATGGAATCGAAATGTATGAAGCAGTTGTATATAGTTCTTGTTGGTTTGTGTGAAATCGAAGTGTTTGATTTGTGTGAAGTGAAATCTGTCAACTAATTGGTTTTCGATCTGAATTCTAATAGATGACCTTATATTGCAGGTGCCATAGGAAAAACAATGGCTAGAGGGAAGAAAACAATTGTTCGACCGCGAAGCTCTGCTTCTGGCCTTCAGGATGTTTCAACAGCGACATCAGTCGGATCACAATCTCCTCCAACGACATCAGTCCCTGCTAATCCGAGTCCAATTCAGACTCCTTCAAGTGGCCTTGCTGCATCTGTAGGTGAGGCTCCTGCTGCATCTGAAGATGAGGCACCTGTTGCATCTGTAGGTGAGGGTGGTGAGATTGGGCCCGTGGATTGATGTTGTAAGTTATGAATGTAAGCAGGTTTTTCTTCTTTTCTGTTTTCAGTTTTGTGGCGGGATTGAGCCCGTCCCATCCCGATCCCGTCCCGTCCCATCCGGGATTGGGCCCGGCGGGATTCATTCTAAAAAATGCAAGGCCTGTCCCGATCCCGTCCCGTGTGTAACAACCGGGACGGGACGTGGGATGACCCCAATCCCGTCCCATCCCGTCCCATGCCCAGCCCTAAGTCAAACTACTTAGGCCTGCTATAGGTAAATTGGAAGATGTATCATTACTCTGTTAGTATAGGGAAATACTTGCGTCAATATCGGTATTGACGCGTGGATGCATACTCTTTTTTATTTACATACTTCTAACAATGTAAATTATAATCTTAGTTATTTCAAAAGTTTAATTAACCAATCAAGATCATCTCTGCAAAAAATAAATTTGCAAAAAATATCGTTTGTTCAACCAAATGACATCAATCAAATGTACAGCAGTTCATGAGGTTGCTAACTTTCACAATAACTGTCCATTTGATTGAAGCATTTGATTAAGTAATAAACGATCATTTTCTAAATTGATTTTTTACATATGTGATCTTGATTGGTTAATTAAACTTTTAGAACGGCTATATATGGTTATAATTTGCATCGATTAATGGAGGTGAGTTGTGCCATAAGTAAGCATCCCTAATAATATTTATCTTCTCTGGAAGTTGTTCTAGCTATCTCTTTGAAAGTTTTAAATTAGGTGATTTCAGACATATGCATGAAAATGAACCATCTCTAAGTTAAAGCATCTCACAGTTGCAAAACAGAAAGAAGAAAATGAAAATTATGCTCAAAGCTATTAGAATGTTATGCATATTACTGTATCTCTCTAGGCAAGCATGTGTTTGAATTCAACGTAAATGAACAATTTCATGAGTTCCAATGTAAAGGGGCCATGTAGGAGATGATCGATTATTGTCATTGCGGGTTGGCAGGGAGGTGGAGGCTAAATATACACACATGTTACGAAATGTTGTGTCTTACGTATGTTTTAGTGAGTCTAATTTAATCTTACAGAAATTGATTTTCTCTTATCTAGCTTGTGATGTATCTATATTGTAGCTTAAAACTTCACAATATATATAAGAGAAGCACGCTTTCCTTATGTTAAATAAAAAGATAAAATTTAATTTAATAGTCAGAATTTTATTGTTAAAATCAGTTCAGTCCCTTTAAAAAAAATTCGTCATTTTAGTACTCTTAACTTTTAAATGTCTGCAACTTAGTCTAAATTTTCATATTGGGCTTCAAATATGGTATCATGTGCTGATGTGGAGCTGACAAGGAGACCGTATATACTAGTATTGGCTCTCAAAATGTATGAAACAATAACAAATAACTTTTATGATTGTTTTCCCTTATGACCCGTAAGAGTTATTTTGGTCATTTTCATACATATTGAGAGCTAACATTAATATGTAGAGCCTAATTGCTGACTCTACATTAACATCTGACGCCATATTTGGAGCCCAAAATAAAAATTTAGACTAGTGTGTAGACATTTAAAAGATAAGGGTACTAAAAATATAAATTTTTAAAAAGAGTGACTGAACTGATTTTAACCTAAAATTTAAGATAATAAATTAAATTTTATCCTAAATAAAACCACGGAAACATGTACATCAAAGATATTTGTTGTTTGGAAAATTCACATACGCAACCTAAAAATACATACATTTTTTTTTTCAGAAAGGATTGGTAGTTTGGTACACAAAGAAACTTCTCCTCAAAAGGTGCTTCTTGTCACATATGTGACACTTTGAATAATACATATTTCAATCATGAATGAACTTAAAAAATCAAAACAATTGCAAGTGGAAGCCAGGGAAGAACATAGTGTATATATAGATTAACATTTAGATGCAGAAATGTAATCATACAATTTGATTATGAGTATTGTGCATTATTGAATCAGTCTCGTATATATGGTCTATGTGGACGATGGTAGATCACATACTAGGGAAAACATACACAAATTAAGCGTATAATTGTGTACGTACATCACACAATATATAAACAGATTTGCATATTTGATTCTTTGTTAGATTTAGCAGCATATGCAGATGCAGAAGCTGTAGGAATTTTCTAAAGTGAAGACAATCCAGGGTTGTTGGCATGTTTATGCTTAATTAGATACACTAGTAAAAAATGCAAAATCGATCCAAGTTGTGGTTATATATGTGTCTATCAAAGACTCACAAGCTTATGGCATTCATAAAACCTTTTCACAATAAGCATCGATGATAATAAGTTTAATGTTTCATTAATTATGTAATAATTTTAAGTATTTTGGTGTATTTTACAGGTTGCTTTAAAAATTTCAGGATTTTTTTATTGTGATGGACTTATAGCCAACGAAACTTATATAAGTCGTCGGCTATAATAATTTTTTTTTGAAAAATTGTAGCTTATTTCATTTATTTTTTTAAATTATTTTTTAGCCGACAATAACTCGTAAACTATAGTTATTTTTTTATTTGTTAATTAAATACTTTAGTCGACGATATCTCGTAGATTTCATCGGCTAAATCTCAAACTATAGTCGACGACATGTAGTATCGTTGGTTAAAGTCATATATAGTCGACGGTTTTTTTCTGACGAAACTATAGCCGACTAAGGTTCGTCAGCGATGACTATAGCCAACAAATTTTTTACACAAGATAACGAAACTTGTTTGTCGGCTAAAGTATATGCACTAATAATGCATTTATATGATAAAACTCTTAACAAATAAACTTGCTACTCAAGAATTAGGCCAGTTACTTGTTTGATAGGACTACCATGATATGCATGGGTGTAGGAAGAGGGGGGGCAAGAGGGATCAATCCCCGTTCTCATATATATTATTTAATTAAATCTTAAATGTTTATTGTATATGACATAATAATATTTTCTAATTAAGGTTAACAAATTATAATAATGTTATTTATCTTTGATTAGTTCAATTAAATGCATGAAATCTCTTTTCATTTCATTTTGTATCATATTCTCTTTTATATTTCTAACAATTATGTCATACAATTATAAACTATATATAAATGAAGTAGAGCTAAGAATGATAATAATTCACAAGCCAATATGAAAGGTATGAAAACTCTAAATCAGGAAAGATATATAAATTAAGTGGTTTCGTAAAAATCATATTCATATAAACCCCTTATGTCGACAAAACTCTGAATCAAGGTAAAAATATCACCAACTAAAATTGCTATGAATTATTTGTAATCCAAATCAACTTAGCAATACGTTTTAGATATTTTGATTTTATCTCTGTTAATTGTAATTTTTGGCTACACCACTCATCATATGAATCATGTGGCTGTGAATTGCAATCATGCATGCATGTGTTTGAATTCAATTTACGAAGCCTTATATGAGGATTATTAGCCCATAAATATATAGTGTGAAGTCGGGGGACTTCTACAACTTATTAACATATTTATATATGAACTATTTCATATAGGGTTGGATTACTTTATTTTTCTAATATCATGTATCAACCAATATATGATTGGTAAGAAAAATTCACCATTTATACCGACCAATAACGTTGATATATCAACTAATTGATACAGTTGGTATGGTTGGTAATGGACTTCTACCGACATATTTATGGTCCCAAAATTTTTAAAGGTCTAATCCAAATAAGTAACAACAAATAACAACATTAATCCATAGTCTTATACAACTTCAACCAAATTACCAAATAAAAAGTCACAAACTGAATGTCAAAGTCCAAATAGCTAAACTTCCAAAGTATTAACAAGTAATAAATTCTCAAAACGATTGAAAAATCTACGGTATGGATTTATTTTTCAGTAAATGTAAATCTATGGTTGAAAATTTAATGATATACATTTTTTATATTAAATAATTTAATATAGTATAAGTTGGTAAGGAAAACATATATCACTTACCAACCAATAATTTATTTTTCTGTACCGTGTACAAATTTAGTGATATACTAACGTATTTGATACAGTTGATATATGAATTGGTTTAAATGAAATTGTGTACGTCCTAATTTCATTATGCTTGAGTTGCAGTGTAAAATGAGGCAAGTATGATATAAGCAGCCGAGCTCGAGTCCGTGGTTGCCTGGTTGGAAACGAGCTGGATTGCACAAAGCAGAGAGTCAAAACAATTACATTAGATTCGATCCAAAAAACAATTAAATTAGAAAATGGAAAATATTCTTAAGTCGACGTTCTCTTAAGGGGATGAAGTTTATAAAATCAAACCCAGAAACAAACTATTCAATCATGCATGCATGGCGCGGCTCTTATATATAATTAGCTAGCTAGCTAGCTAGTCAATACGATCAAAGCATGAAACAATCTTATCTTTAACTTTAAGCCAGTATGCATAGTTGTTCTTGGATCACAATTTTATGAAGCACGATAATCGAACCTCATCTATGCAATTATCAGCATAAAATCATATTATACAGAAAAACTTAGCTATTCCATCACCATCAACAGTTTTCAGAAAGATGAGAGGAAACTTCAAAAGGTGTTTCTTGGCATATACATATAGGAAATAGATAGAAAACAGTGTATGCAGAAGAAATTGCAAATTGAGTTTCAACATTCAAATATTGCAGAAAGGTGCAGACACAATATACAATTGCCTTCGATGATCGATGAATTATTGGGACAAAGTCCAATAGTCTATGTGGCGATGGTGGATCGCATTCGTCCATGCTTTACAACCAGACTAAACAAGATTAAGAAAATAGCAGAAGTACAATAGCATACCCGCATTTCTTCCCAACCACTCACTCCCCTCCCTGCAGGTCTTCACACCCTCATCTTATGATCAGAAATCAATCGCACGTCTGTATAGCAGACGAGTCCATATATATTAGTGTACTAAACGCAAGCTGATCGACATTGTATTTGATCTGCAGCGAAGTGCAAGAAATTTCTAAGACAATTAGGGTCATGCTTCTGGGTCGACATTACTAAACACTTAGCTGCCCAAGTTGGGATTATGTCTCTCAAAACCTCAATAGGTCATGAAAAATCATATGGGGTTCACAAATCGTGTTTGTACACAAAATGTGTTAGGAATCATCGATTAGTATGTGGGGTTCACAAATCGTGTTTTTACACAAACTGTGTTAGGAATCATCCACAAACTGTGTTAGGAATCATCGATTATTATACTTATGCTTCCCATTTGAAATCTTATTACCAACTACAGAGAACAAGACCTAGAGAGCTTATACCAATTCAGCAAAATGATTCTGATAGAGGCAAAGTCAGTAAGAAGTAAGAACATCTCTGACCTACCCGCCCAATATTATTCTGCACTCCTCTCTTTAGCTCCCACTTTATTTTAGCTAGCAACATTATAATAAAGAATCCCAAGTGTCACATTGTCATTGGCATTGTATCTTTCCACAAAGATTTTTGACTTCTGATTAGGTTACAAACCCGCCGACTGGCTACTTCATCTTCATATATATCGTTTTTACAATTAGAAACTCTAACACGATTACCTCACAGATTATATGTGATTGTTCACCCCTCTTCTCCCTCTCTTGTTTATTTGTTTATTTTAAGGATAAAATCTGAAATAATCGTAGGAGCATCGGATCTGAACATCTCATTAGTACTCTTAGCTTTACCACATATTACGTACATAAACATAGGGATTTCAATACAGTATAACTAGATTTTGGAATATTTGGGATTTTCTTGAAGGCATGCATGTTTTGATACTAAATAGTTTAACATACTAATTAGTTAGCTAATGTATCTGAGCAAAGCCAATGAATATAACTAGATTTTTTATACATATGATTGCATATAGATACATCAAATCTACAAAAGCTTAACCACCATTTCAAAATCGATACAGTTCCATAGGATCAAGTCGATCAATAGTTAAACTTTTTGTAAAATGTGATACATACAAGTCATATTTGGATAGCTGCTAACTAGAAAAGTTGAAGACATAATTCGATTGTAGTCCTTATGAACAACATAAAATGGCAAAAGAAAATTCGGTTGTTTACCAAAGATGATATTGACACAAACGATTAAGAAATTAAATCCCTTTCAAAATACTTTGGGTTTACTCAATCAATCAATATATTACAGGGCTACAGGCTTAGATATACTGGACTGCTGCTGGGAAAAGACATGGGGCTAGCTCTAGCATGATATTGCTGTTAACTTCCTAATCAAGTAGTACCTAATCCACTTATTTTGCTGGTTTTCGAAAGAGCTATTTACAGAAATGTAAACACGCATTCTTGATAATTTCCTAAAAAAATGAAACCACGGCAGACACGGCCGATCCATAAAAAGCGTTACCTTATAGGGCTTCTTAATGTAATTTTCTTTCTTTTTTTCAAGAAAAAACTAAAGACTGGTTGAGTCGCCTAACGATGATAATATATATTGGTCGTGACTGCGACAAGGGCCAGGGCTACTTATGCATAGATCGGCAAATATAAAGTGGATATAGTTTCATATTTAGCCAATACTCTAGAGCAATGACTAAAATTTTGATGATCATAAAAATTTTGCTTATTTGAAAAAGGAAATCTCGATGGACATATCGAATATCGATAAAAAATTTATCAAAAATTATATTAAAATTGTATATTCGACCGAAAATAGACTAAATATAAAATATCAGAAATATATGAAAATTAATATCGACACTTGTAAAAAACGAAAAATTTCAAAGAAATATCACGAATATTATAGATATTTTACTCCTTGCTGTAGAGTCCACGTCTACTGTATCAGACTTTGAGTCTCTCAATTGTGGTGGTTCCCTATGTCGTCATCTGCAGATCGATGATCAACCCTGTTCACGTTCTCTTTGTATGATATACGTGCATAATATTGGTTACAAATCAATTCCAAATCTCATACTGCTAGCTGTTGAACTTTTGCACATGTTCATGATCGTCCTCGAGCCCCTCTTAGAAGCAGGTTACAAACTTATATAATATCCCTCCCCGATCAATGTGACCAACAAAATCTCTCATTTAAAATATCAACTCGCTACTTAGTTGAAATCCACTCAAAATCAAAGACACGAGTACATCCTCATATTGAAAGATCATTAGCCATTCATCATATTTTCGATTTAGTGTATGATTTTATTATGATCGAATTATATATATATATATATATATATATATATATATATGTATCAAAATGATACGTCGAGGACCATGGATTAAGCATTATTATCATTTATGTATAACTTAAAAAGCTTCTACATTATTAGTCCATGCATGCCAAGAAAGCTAGCTATATATGTAAGAAATAATTCAATCTTATTAAATTTGCTCGATTATGGAAACCCGTTTTCTTTGGAAGTAGAAATTCTCTGTTGCTAGTGTTTTTATACCTACTTTGGGGTCATGACCAGATCCTTCTTTAGTCTTTATTTTGTACTAACCTTAATTAGTTAATAATGAGAATCTTAATCTTGGTTATTTGTTGGAATCTTTGTCAGGTTCAGCGCGCAGGACTCAATTATATAACTACGATCTTCAAGTAATTGATTAATTATTAGGAGCTAGCTAATGAAAAACTATTACACTTCATCACTTGTATAGTATTATTCTACTCAAATCTAATGATTATAAACAACAATTTATTAGAGGTAATAACCATTAATATTGGTTTGTAATTAACGAGTTACGGTGATGAGGAATCTGTTAAAAACAGTCTTCTGTTTTTACAGAAGGATGAACTCAAGAAATGAACTGGATGAACTCGAAAAATGAACTGAACTTTCACAGTCCTTTATTCATCAATTTGACTTGGCTTTATACAGCCAATTGAAACAGACTCTATTACAAATTCAGCTAACGTTATCACTTGCCTAAAGACAAGGTCAATTTGTTACAAATCAAACAGACTAAAAACTGCAACTCGAAAAATCCTGCAAATCAGGAATTATTCCTGCTAACCCTAACTGTCCAACGGCTACTTTTCAAACAGTTTGAATTCAGCCGAAAAACAGATTTAAACCAAACTCAACATACCCTCCCTTAAACTAACCTGCAATCTGCAGTTAGTTTATTCCTGGCGGCTTGCAAACACCAAGCAGATCTCTCATTCTCATAAAGTCATCAAGTTTTGACGGTTTAGTCATGAGATCTGCTAACTGATCCTTTGAACCACAATGTTCCAATTTCACAATTCCATCTCTGGTTAAATCTCGAAGAAAATGAAATCTAACATCAATGTGCTTGCTTCTACCATGCATGACTGGATTCTTTGACAGTTTGATGGCCGAACTGTTGTCACAAAAAATATCAACACACTCATTCTGCACCAGTCCCAGTTTTTCAAGAATTCTGCAGATCCAGATACATTGACATGCGCAATATGCAGCTGCTATAAACTCAGCTTCAGTAGTAGAGAGAGTAACAACTGGTTGCTTCTTTGAGGACCATGAAACAACACCTGAGCCAAGTAGAAACACATATCCAGATGTGTTTTTCCTGTCCTCTACATCTCCTGCATAGTCACTATCAGAATAAGCTGTCAATTTCTGCTCACCTCCTCTTTTATAGAGAATTCCTAGTTCAGTGGTTCCCCTCAGATATCGAAACACCCTTTTAACTGCTTGAAAATGCAAACTGGTTGGTCTCTCCATGAATCTACTGACTAGACTTAGCACAAAAGCTAAGTCAGGTATTGTAGCTGATAAATACATGAGACTCCCTATCATCTGCTTGTAAGTTGTTGCATCAAACGTACTGCCATTTTCATCCTTCAGAAGCTTGAATCCTGGCACAACTGGATTTTTTACTGAGTTATGATGCTCCATTCCAAACCTTTCAAGTATCTGATTAGTGTATCTTCTCTGACTGATAAATATCCCTCTGCTGCATTGTTCTACTTCCACACCAAGAAAGAATTTCATTCTCCCTAGATCAGTCATATCAAATTCTTGTTTCATAGACTCTTTAAACTCCCTGAACATTTCCTCATCATTGCCTGTGAATATGAGATCATCCACATATACACTTACTACAAGGATCTTGCCATCTTCTCCTGCTTTGATGAACAAGGTATGTTCATATGGACACCTCTCAAATCCTTCCTTCTTGAAATAGGATTCAAGTTTGCTATACCAAGCTCGTGGAGCTTGTTTGAGACCATATAAGGCCTTTTTGAGTTTATAAACTTTGTCTTCTTCACCTTTAACTTCAAAACCTCGCGGTTGCTCAATGAAAACATCTTCATCCAGATCACCATGAAGGAATGCACTTTTGACATCAAGCTGATAAATGTTCCATCCTTTACAGGCTGCAAGAGCTAAAACCATCCAAATGGTATCCCACCTTGCAACAGGTGCAAATACCTCAGTGTAGTCAATCCCAGCCTGCTGTGCATACCCCTTAGCCACAAGTCTTGCTTTGTGTTTCTCAATTTCTCCCTTCTCATTCATCTTAGTTTTGAAGATCCACTTCACACCAATCTGTTTTGCTCCAGTTGGTAAACTAGTTAGTATCCATGTTCCATTCTTCTCTATAGCTCTTAATTCAAGTTCCATTTCTTTTCTCCATTTTTCACATTTTACTGCCTCCTCAAATATCAGTGGATCATCTGAGGTAGTAAACATCATCAAGCCACTGTTTTCTTCATCTGAGAGCCCTTCACCACTAATATAATCATGTGTCCAGCATGGTACTTGAATCTCTCTTCTTTCCCTCCCTTGAACCAGATTAGGAACACTAGGCTCAGCTGCTTCATTTATGGATCCACTTGCCTCATCTTCATGCTGACTTTCAACACCATTGTTGCTTTCTTCATTATCAGATTGTTCTTCATCATCTCCCCATTCAAGCACACTGTTATCAACATTTTTACCAGACTTACTCCAGTCCCAACTCTTTTCTTCTTCAAACACAACATCTCTACTTATAATTATATTCTTTGTCTCTGGATCATACATCCTGTAAGCCTTAGACTCCTCACTCATGCCTAAGAATACACACTGGTGACTTTTATCATCAAGCTTTTGTCTTCCCTTATCAGGCACATGAACATGACCAATGCAGCCAAACACTTTAAAATGACTAACTGAAGGTACAACTCCACTCCAAGCTTCCTCAGGTGTCTTGTTTTTCACAGCTAAGGTTGGACATCGATTCAATAAGTGTGCAGTCCAGTTCACAGCTTCTGGCCAAAATTCTTTAGGAACAAACTTTTCTGCCAACATACTCCTTACCATATTCATAATGGTCCTGTTTCTACGCTCAGCAACTCCATTTTGCTGAGGAGTATAACTTGCAGTAAGTTGTCTTGTAATACCATGCATGCTACAAAACTCATTGAACTCTTCTGAGGTGAATTCACCACCTCGATCAGTTCTCAGACACAATATGGCATTACCAGATTCTTTCTCAACTAAGACTTTGAATCTTTTGAAAAACACAAATGCTTCTGACTTAAGACTCAAGAAATAAATCCAAAGCTTTCTGCTATAATCATCAAGGAATGTGATTATGTACCTTTTATGACTATTTGAGACTGGTGTGATAGGACCACATATATCTGCATGCACAAGTTGTAATTTTCTCGTGGCTCTCCAGAAACTTTTCTTGGGAATGCTCTCGCGATGCTGCTTTCCTATCATGCATACTGTACACACTTTTGTTGTGGGAACAAGAGTTGGCAGCCCCTTCACCATCCTTTTGTATACAAGAGTCCTCAGACCCTTGAAATGCAGATGACCATACCTTCGATGCCATAAATCCACTAGATCTTCTGAGGTAGCTTTAAGACACACATCTTTTGTTGCTTGCACTTGTGACTGTGTATCCATTTCAGCAAGAATGAAAAACATTCGATTTGAGGACATATGAGTATGCATGATGAGTCCTCGAGCAGGATGAAACACTTTACATTCCCCCTTCTGTATCAATATTGTCAGATTGCGTTCTTGCAGCTGACCAATGCTAAGAAGATTATTCTTAAGCTCAGGTAAGTAATACACTTCAGTTATCACCTGTAATGTATCATTTACTCGAATCCTAATGCTCCCTTTTCCCATTACCACCATTCTAGCATTATTTCCAAGCTTCACTGTATGTCTAAAATTTTCATCCAAGTGTACAAACCACTTCTTCTCCCCAGTCATGTGATTGCTTGCTCCTGAGTCCAGAAACCACACTCCTTCTCTTGAGTTTGAAAACTCAATATGAGCCATCAACAACATTTCATCCTCCCTGTCTAGTTCTGTGAAATTTGCCCTGTTTTCCCAGCTAGGACACTCAAATTGGAAGTGCCCTAACTTATGACATTTAAAACACTCAATAACTGCCTTATTGTAACCTTGTCTTCCACGACCTCGACCCCTGCCTCCAAAATATCCTCGACCTCTTCCTCTGCTACCAGCTTTCTCTTCATGAGTAATCTTCAGAACCTGTTCATCTCCACCATTTTTCCGAAATTTTTGCTCATGAACAAGTAATGAACTCTGTAACTCATCCACAGTCAAACTATCAATATCTTTAGATTCTTCAATCGAGCATACTATATAATTGAATTTCTCAGTGAGAGTTCGCAGGATTTTTTCAACAATTTTTACATCTTGCATGTCTTCACCAAAGTTCCTCATATCATTAGCAACTAGCATAACTCTAGCAAAGTAGTCAGTAACAGATTCACCTGTCTTCATCTCTAACACTTCGAAATCCCTGCGAAGAGTTTGAAGTTGAGCACGCTTCACTCTGGCATTCCCTTGATACTTGACCTTCATAGAGTTCCATAATTGCTTGGAAGTTTCCTTCTGTGTGATGGTCTTCAGAATGCTCTTGTCAATAGATTGGAAAAGGTAATTTTTAACCTTTAAATCCTTCAGCTTCATCTCATCTAGGCTTCTCCTTTGTGCAGCAGATAAGGTTTCTCCAACAGCAGGCTCCTCATACCCTATCTCAACAAGATTCCAGTACTCCTTCGATCTCAACAAATTCTCCATGAGCATGCTCCAGTGCTCATAGTCACCATCAAATTTGGGAATCTGTGGTTGTGCAAAATTGCTTGATTCTGCCATGCCTTACTGTGTTTCACTCCAACTGTATCACTCCCTCACTTTTAGGATACTGCAGTTCCTAATCCACACGCAATCAGGCCCCTTTGAGTGGGGCTCTGATACCACTTGTTAAAAACAGTCTTCTGTTTTTACAGAAGGATGAACTCAAGAAATGAACTGGATGAACTCGAAAAATGAACTGAACTTTCACAGTCCTTTATTCATCAATTTGACTTGGCTTTATACAACCAATTGAAACAGACTCTATCACAAATTCAGCTAACGTTATCACTTGCCTAAAGACAAGGTCAATTTGTTACAAATCAAACAGACTAAAAACTGCAACTCGAAAAATCCTGCAAATCAGGAATTATTCATGCTAACCCTAACTGTCCAACGGCTACTTTTCAAACAGTTTGAATTCAGCCGAAAAACAGATTTAAACCAAACTCAACAGAATCAACTTGATCGATCAGTTTTAGCTGTTGTAATACTTAGCACTGGATTGCCTGCAAGTAAGTTTTTTGCGGTTAATCACTTGATGATCCTAATCAATGTGGACTACTTCTAATTGATTCATATGATTAAAAATTAATTATCTTCGATTAAATTAGGCATGGAAGCCAATTATCCACCACATATTGGACGATATGTATAATCTTAGGATGATTGAGATAAATCAAGGTTTGGTAAGATGGAATATAGAAGTCACAGAACCAATCAATTTGTCAAATGACATTAAAAAAACTGCTAATAAAAAACTATATACAGTACATCACTAGGGGGACTTCATTTTTTATGAACGTCGACAAAGCCTTGAAACCGTTCCCTTCCTGGTTATATATAAGGGGGGCCTTGGACAAAGCTTTCATTCAAAACACAGTTCTCTTATTTGAGGCTTTTTGCTCCTTTTGTTTCTCTGGTCTCATAGACTGTGCAGTTAGCTAGCTTCATTCAAGCAAGTCCATCCCATAAACAGAGAATCCGCTAAACAATCTACAAGAAGCTGATCATGGCTATAGAGATTGAGCAAAGTCCTCCTGTTGAGCTATCAAAAGTAGCTGTTTCTGCTACTCACGGAGAAGACTCACCATACTTTGCGGGCTGGAAAGCATACGATGAAAACCCTTACGATGAATCGAGTAATCCCTCGGGTGTTGTACAGATGGGACTGGCAGAGAATCAAGTAAGTACTAGCTCATGAAACAAAAATCCATTGTATATTTTCATTTTCCTGAGTTACCTACTGAAATTAATCTGTTGTTTATTTTGGAATAGGTTTCATTTGATTTGGTGGACGATTACTTGGAAAAGCAGTCAGAAACATCCAACTGGGGATCATCAAAAGGGTTTAGGGAGAATGCCTTGTTTCAAGACTACCATGGCCTTTTATCGTTTCGAAAGGCAATGGCAAGTTTCATGGAGCAAATCAGAGGAGGAAGAGCCAAATTTGACCCTGAGAGGATAGTCCTAACTGCAGGAGCAACTGCAGCAAATGAGCTTTTAACTTTCATTTTAGCTGATCCTGGTGACGCTTTGCTAGTCCCAACCCCATACTATCCAGGGTAAGTAGTCCTCCTTTTACATTGCTAAAACGTCAGTGTATATATCACAGTGTTTTTGATAGTGTCAATGCTTGCTGCATATTTAGATCAAGAGTAGTTCTTTTGATCAATAAAAAGAAGGATTTTACAGTTTTACAACATAATATGAATTCGGATTTCATCTCGTTTTATGCTTTAATTTCCTTTTCCTTTTCATATTGTGGAAGCTAGATACATTTTTCTTGCATTTAGTTCCGATCCATATATGCATATGAACCCTAATTTCACAAGTCTAATGAACTTATACTCCTATTTTTTCAGATTTGATAGAGACTTGAGGTGGAGGACCGGTGTGAATATTGTACCAATCCACTGCGACAGCTCAAACAATTTCCAGATTACTCCTCAAGCTTTAGAAGAGGCTTATAGTGAAGCAGAAGCCAAGAACATGAAAGTGAGAGGGGTTCTAATTACAAATCCATCCAACCCATTAGGTGCAACAATCCAAAGGGTAGTCCTTCAACAGATTCTTGATTTTGTCACCAAAAAGAACATCCATCTTGTTTCAGATGAAATCTACTCCGGTTCCGCCTTCTCATCATCGGAATTCATAAGCATTGCTGAAATTCTTGAAGCCAGGAAGTACAAAGATTCAGAAAGAGTTCACATTGTCTATAGTCTTTCTAAAGACCTCGGCCTTCCTGGTTTTAGAGTTGGCACCATATACTCATACAACAACAAGGTTGTAACAACAGCAAGAAGAATGTCTAGCTTCACTTTAATATCTTCGCAAACACAGTATCTCTTGGCTTCCATGCTATCCGACAAAGATTTCACTGAAAATTACATAAAGACCAATAGAGAGAGGCTGAGGAAGAGATATGATATGATCATCGAAGGCTTGAAGAGCAGTGGGATTGAGTGTTTGAAGGGTAATGCTGGGTTGTTTTGCTGGATGAATTTGGGTCCATTCTTGGACACACCAACAAGAGAAGGCGAATTGGCTCTTTGGAATTCTATTGTGCATGAAGTGAAGCTCAATATATCTCCCGGCTCTTCTTGCCATTGCGCTGAACCAGGATGGTTCCGGGTGTGTTTTGCTAACATGAGTGAGCAAACACTTGAAGTAGCAATGAAAAGGATACGAGATTTCATGGGAAAAAAAGAGAGAAGTAGAAGTTCATTTTCGTCTCTTCAATCTTCCATGAAACTTTTTTGAACAGTTACGTTATACCCATTTTTATTCTTTGGAGGAGAAATCTTCTTCTTCAAGAATTTGATGTCGCTTGCTATACATATTGCAGTCTTGTAGGTTGATTTGTACAACATATATATTGTTGTTTTTTCTTGCTTGGAAAAGCAAGTTTCGACCACTTGAAAAAATACAATCTGTATAATTGATTAGGTTGTATGTAAGTTTCATATTCATACTTGTTTCAATATTTCTCAAAACCATTTTTCATCGGTAGTGTATTATGAGATAGGCAAAACAAACTAAAGTGTTCTTCGGACATTAAAAACTTATTTTCATGCTCTTTACACACATTTAGCTATCTATGTTTAATTTATCGATCTTTAAGAAAGCAAAGAAACATCACACAAAGAGCCGTTCTAAAACGCGACACACAATAACTTGAGCCAGTCGATCACTGCAAGCTAGCAACACAACGCACCAATTAACTTTAGCGTTACCTTTAAAATCAGTAGCTCGATCTACATATATACGCCTATATAGCTCTACAAGTTTGAAATATAAGATTTCTTCCCAACAAAAAAAACTACTTACACGTACACAATCAAGTTTATGTACGTATTTCATGATATTAATAATTTCAAAATTCATATTATTTTTAATCCCTGTCTAGTAGTTAGGGTTCTTGTTAAACAAATGATGAGTTTAAATTTAGAACTCTATACGTGCCAAGGAACTAAAGACTTGACTGTCTTGATATATGACATCCGGCTACAACAACACAGTGAAGACTTCATTCTTGGGAACCAAGTAATTTGGTGGAGTACCAAGCCATATAAACGGTTTCATGGCTTAATATTCATATGAAATATAGGAGGCTATTTCTTAACTCTGACATTTTCATTAGCCCGATCGATTAATTAGTTTGTCATTATCATCATACCATACTCGTATAACCTGGCTTGATTGAGATGTAGTATATATGTATATAGTACTTAATCAAAGCTATATATATTTGCTAGCTTAATTTATATAAACATTGCGTGCCATGCTTTACCATATATTGGTCCAGCAAATGATAATGATCGAGCAGGCCCCGGACCTCAATTAGTTCAGATATGTAAATATTAGTTTTAGTTAATTTGATCAGTCTGATCGAGTGTGATTGGAGAAAGAAATAATTATCAGATATCAAGAAATGATACACGCACACACGGCTTGGAGGATCGATTAAGCAAATAATTGGGTTGAACTTAGACGACCTTAGGATGCACATGCATTAGAGCCTGCAGGTATTAATTTGTATATTACATTATCTAAGTTTAATATTTTCTTAAGTGTAGTTTGGCCTTACTTTTTTTCTTTGAGGAAGAATATCAAGAATTTCATTAATCAGGAATGCAATATTACAACCATGAGGGACATAGATGGTGAAAATAAATTCTTCACTCTCCACCCTACATACCCGAAACACCAGCAGTTACAGTGGACAAGAACCAATAAAGGTTCAACTGTACCTAAACCTAATCCAGAAGTATCGATACATCTTTACAACCAACCTCAAGAAGAAACAACTCTTTCAAACACTAAATGTCAAAACCTACCAGCATACATGCACATGTAACCTCCCCATTACATTGACAACAAGATCTAACCGACATTAAAATAGTCCTTGGAAACGACACCAAAACATGGCTCACCCCACGACACAACAATACCATCCTACCAAAACCCTACCCTTTCCCAAAAGAGAAGGGACGACCAACACCGTCCTACCAAAACCCTCCCTCAAAAGAGGAGGGACGACCCAAAACAAAACAATCTAATTAACAACCAAAATAAGGAATAGGCCCAGTCTAAGGTCCAATAGAGAAGACCCAAGATCCGTTTCCTTCACCGCCACTTGACTTCGACTTGCAAACAATCACTGCGACTATTCCCGAGCCTGCTCAAAGCGTTACATACACTTGCATCTCAGCACAGTCCAGTACATCTCGACGACTCTCGCTGTCTTAACGATTGAAAGCGATAACAACGTCCATCCCAACAACCTGCATAAACCTAAAAAGAAATCTCGAATCGAACCCTCCACCTCGAGTCAATACATTTCAAGAGACTAAATCGGATGTAGGAATTCTCGTCCTACATCAAATCCCGATGTCGATCGGCAAAGCCTTAAAACCAATCAAGGCGAGACTGTCGCCAGACAAAGATGGAGGAGACTAGTTGGTGTGCTAGAGAGTGAAGAGGGAGGCCTCAGAAGACAAATGCCTTACTAATTCCCCATAACTTCACCAAAAACAATCTTGTAGAAGCAACTAGCTAATGTAAGTCATTTTATATCTACGTTTTGACTGCATACTTTGAATATGGCCGGCGTTAGCTAATTGCTTCAGTAAGACTGTTTCTTTTAAAGTTATAAGAACTAGATAAGGTCAAATTGCAAGCAAGTTATTAATTCTAATTAATATATATATATATATATATATTCAAAGTATGCAGTCAAAACGTAGATATAAAATTATAAAACGCAATAAGTTGAAAAGTTATCAGCGACTAGTTCTCGTTATAGAAATCCTCGTTAAATGGTCCTCTATGCATAATTTTTCTCTATATATGATCAGCTCTCTTCCGTTGTAAAGCCATAAGCTCAAAAAGCTTTTTTTAGGAGATAGCTCTTAAACCTATAGTTCAAGTATTTGAGGATTAATATACATGTATATATGTCGATCGACCAGCGTACGTAATCTTGCTAATAAATTGTTGAACTTTAACAAAGTCAATTCCTAACAATTAGTTGTTTGTCATTGTGCTAATTAATCTATGTCTGTGTGAGTTTGACAAAAATTGTTAGAAAATTAAGATGTATTTTTTACCTAAAGTGGTGTAGTCGTCCATGTTAATACATCATGCATATATGATTATTGTTTGGTTTTCCTCAGCTGGTTTCAAGTTCGAATACTCGTATATACTCAATGAGAGCGAGAGGTCACATTGACAGAAAGTACTTGCGTCCGACCCAGTCTAGACGCACTCGTCCGGACTCATTCTTATTTGTATACGTTTTTCAATGTAAATCGTAATTTTAACTGTTCAAAAGTTGAACTAACCAATAAATATCACCTATGCGAAAAATCAATGAAAACAAAAATCGTTCGCTCAATCAAATGCATCGAACTAATGGACAGTTCTAATAAAAGTTAGCAGTCTCATAATCAGCCGTTCATTTGTTCCATGCATTTAATTGAGCAAACAATTTTTGTTTTCATTGATTTTTGACATAGATGATATTTATTGGTTAGTTCAACTTTAAACGGTTAAAAATACGATTTACATTGAAAAACGTAGGCAAATAAGAAACAGTTCGGACGAATGCGTCCAGACTGGGTCGGACGCAAGTATTTTCCATCACGTTGATGGAAAATACTTGATAATCACCGTATGTTAAATGTTTTTGCCGATAGTAATTACAGTGGTTAAAATCTAACTATTCTAAGCTTTTTGATCAAAAATTCGGAATTTGATAACATCCTCCATACTTTAAGTATTCGTTTGTACCAAACGAAAGATACAGTTGTTGAGATTTCTTCACCTACGTAACAGATCGAGCTTCTAGTTGAAAATTCTCGAAACCCATGCCACAGCAAACCCTAGTTTATCATCTCAAGTCAAATGTCAATGGTTAATTGGATCATGAATATGTATATGATCGATAGCTCCTCATGACAATGATCATACTAAACGACGATTTAATACACAATTACAAGCATCCAGTTCATCCCATGTGGTTCACGATCACAATCTTTGGAATCAGAGTGTGCTAGCTAGCTAGCTCGAAGATCACCAACCACTCCATGTGTTTTGTGATTCTAGCTAGTCCTGGCTTGAACCACTGAGCATTAAACAAACCTAATCTCATCAACTCACTCATCGATGGATCTAGTACTATATATACTTGTATATATGTTTGAAAACTAAGAGCAAAGCTAGCTAGCTTTCAGAAAGTGGAGTGTGATGAGTGCCATTCGTAGGTCCAGAATGATCTGAATCAAATCGAGTATTCGATCAACTACGGCCCCAGAAAAAAAACGATGAGATTATAACAGAGATTGTTACAGATTGCATGTACAATCTGCAGATCGAGTAGGTTCTTCAGTCTGCAGTTTCGTGTAATGCCCTAAACAAAAGTCGAGTGCTCGATCACCAAATCAACGCAATGCAAAAAAGGCAAAAGAGCAAACGCAATGGTGTAAACTTTAGCCCAACACATTGGGCCAGCCCACCTTCCATAGTCTTCGGGCTCAAGAAAACAGCAAAAACAACAAAACTTTTCGTAAAATTCCGAAATTGCCACTGCCGTAACTTATGCCCAACGCGTGAAACCCCGTCTCTCTCTACCATCGCACATATTAGACCGCAGGACAAGGGCTTCGCACTCTCTCTCTCCTCTCCGCCTTTGTATTTGATTCCGACGAAGGTAAAACCCCTCCTCGATTTCCGTTATCTTCCTTCATTTCACCGCTTGTTGATTTACCCAAAGCTTTAGGGTTTTTCCTCTGCTTAGATCTCGCCGCTTTGTTACTGATCTGGCTTTGATTTCGAAATCGAATCTAGGTTTTGCCCCAGAAAGCTAGGGTTTTGATTTTCTTAGTGGTTTTAAGTTACAGCTGCCTTAATTGGGTGATAATTAATTTTGATTATTAGGGTTTTGAGCTCAGTACTAAGCTTAGGGTTAGATTTATTTGTTCAATTTGATATTTATGAAATTTATGGTGTGATTTTAATTGGTTGTGTTGTGAATGTAGGATTGACTCGGGCATTCGATGGCGGCGATGGCATCGAAGTTGCGTCAGTTGCAGTCGAAGGCTTGCCAAGCGACTCAGTTTGTGTCAAAGCATGGAAATACCTACTACAAGGAAATGTTGGAGAAGAACAAGCAATACATTCAGGAGCCCCCAACTGTGGAGAAATGCAGCGAGCTTTCGAAGCAATTGTTTTACACCAGACTTGCTAGGTTATACTTCTGAGCTTCTTCTTTGTCCATGTATTGAATTTTGTTTTAACTTGAGTAGATACTCTGAAGATAGTTTCGAATTGCTACTAAGTTTGCTTAATGTATTTGCTTTGCTATCTAGTTGTGACATTCATGTATATGAGATAGAATCATCATATGTCAGAACCTGCTTGGTAGTGCTTTGAAAGTTGACTCGCCTAATGATCACCGAAAGAGCTTAAATGTATTACTGCATGGTAACTTGATGGACTAGATGATTTCAGAACTACTACTTTGGTCTTAGGCCCTGTACTTTAAATGCTATGCAACTATTGTGTAGACCTGGTAGTTGCATATCTAGGGATTTTGCTCTTTTCTCTTTCAAATTCCATATAGTAGAGAAAATCAGAAACCTCATCAAGTTGTAGCAAATGAATTATCGCTGATGGAAGATAGATTGTGTGTCTTGTTTGTTCAGTCTCTATTTACTTTGTACTTGTTTTCTAGTGGGGACGATCAAAGTACCTTTTCTCTATTCCATTTCTTTCTGGTAACAAGTGCTGAATGCATTACATACTTGGTGGTTTGGTTCGTGATGTACGTTGTTATGTTCAGCTTGTTATTTTGTTTCGTAGAATGAGGAATTAGAAAGAAAATTCTTGACTGTTTAGGAAATTGTGTGATTTCATTTGTTCACGGGCATATCCTGCAGTGTGTTTCTTAACAAGTTATTGTTTTAATTGTTGGCCTGAAAACCAGTCACTGAAAATGCGTTTGATACCTTATCCCTTTCTTTGTATTCGACTTTTCCTAGATGTGTGCAGTAGTCTAGTTGTCTTTTCTTATGATCTGTGTTGATGCTTCATTTTTGAATGTAGTTCCTACATTAAACTATACACTGCATGTTTCCTGCTTTTACTGACGGTTTAATCTTTACAGTCTTCCAGGGAGGAAAGAATCACTGCAAAAGGAACTTGAATATGTCAAGGGTTTGTGGAAGAACAGGCAGGATTTGAAGGTTGAAGATGCTGGAATAGCAGCTTTGTTTGGGCTGGAATGCTTCTGCTGGTTTTGTGCTGGTGAGATTGCAGGAAGGGGATTCACCTTCACCGGTTACTATGTCTGAGAACAACCGTTTGGTAAAATGTCTGTAGGGATTTCATATGCAAGCCTCTATTTTCATTTGCTTCAGAACTTCGGCTACTCGCACTTGCAATTTTTGTTTTCCTAAAGAAATTTTTGAAGCTGAGAAGTTGGTATGCAAGTTTGACAGCCTTAATAATCAATGTAATTGAAAGCAACATGCATGGAGTTCATCTGTTATTTCTCATGGAAGCAATTGCCATTGCTCATTAATGATATGATTATACTGCATTATTGGTTTGATACCTTCCCACTTATAGCAGTTTCAACTTACGCAAACGATACTCTCGGATCATGTTATGTTCAATTCCTCAAACTGCACGTGGTTCGATTGGATGTTGATGATTGTGAACCAATGACATCAATATCAGCATACCAGAATCCAAAAGGGCTAATAAATGGATACAAATCTGAACATATGTGGTGTGGATTTACCCTTGTGAAGTATCTGCTTCAATGGATCAGGAAATCTTGGAAGCAACTGAAGCCAATGGCTAAAATCTATTTCGGAAAAGAAGACATTGCCTTCTCTTTCCCTTCTCGGCCATGAACAACACCTTAAATCGCTACGTAATATACTCAAGAAACATGTTCACACAAGCACTAGCCCGAGTTTTGTAACCATCCGGCAGACTTATTTAGGGAAGAGTGCACCGGATTCTGTTGTAATGAATATTTTTTTGAGAATTCGAAGATGATTCTTTTGTAACCAGATTTTTAGATGGAAAATGTTATAAACACACTTAAATGAATGTGTTAGTCACACTCAGCCACTTAACAGTTTTTTATTTGCTGAGCAATTAAAGCTGCTAACACATCATCTCTCCTGATATGGTCATCTTTTCTTTCGCTTATACACATTTTTTATGTTTAATTCATGAGAGTTTCTATTCATATATCTAAAAATACTACTTAAACTTTTTTTTTCAAGGTATAATTGACTTTGTTAATTCATATAAAATTACTAATAAAGACACATAAGAGTTTTTTTTTAAAAAAAACCTTTGTTTTACCTTCACTTCATCTTGAAGAAAAATTTCTTTTCTAACGTGAACCCTAACAAAACAAATACCATCAAACTCCATGCAAATAGTTGTGATTCGAGCCGAACATGGATTTGGAGTTTATGCATAAGGTAAGAGTTTCATGTTCTTTATTATTATTATTATTATTATTAATCACATATGTATTACTGTAATAGTTTCAATAAGAACGAAACTTATTGTCGGCTAAGTTCTTATGAAGAATGCATCGTTAAGTTGCTCGTATGCTCAATTATAAGCATGAACAATTCATGTTTGACAAATCTGATGCGTCAATTGATTTGAGTTAGTTCAAAGCATTAAATATCACCAAATTGGATGAAATTTTGCAGAAATGATCTACACATATAAATCTAAATATTGAACAGTAGAGATGTTGATATATGATCAAAAAGTTCGTCTAATATTTAATCCCACATATATGTCAAAAAAGATCCCTTAGTGGAAGGGTTATATATATCTATATATATGAAACTTAATGTATATTGAGTCGCACAACGTCTAACAACTTATAATATATAAAAAGAACATTTATAAAAGGAAAAGATTTTTATTGATTTATTTGACTAAGGGCGTTTTGAGAAAAATAAAGAGGTGTAAATATCATTTTAGGTCTTTTTAAAAGTAAATTAGAGGTTCATTAAACAAAGAGGTATAAATAATGTTTTTAGAGGTATGAATAGAAACTCCCTTAATCCAGATCTTCTCCCATCTAAAGAAAACTATTGTGCTCACTATCTTCCTCCTCTCCCTTTGCCTCACTGCTCACCATAGCAAGCTCGACGTGGCACATCCCAGCCATGTCATTTTAAAAAAAAAAAAAATTTAAACAGGATCAAATGATTTCACTCTTACCCTCATGGTGACTCGAACTCATAACTTCTTCAATAGGTAATGGATACGTTTACCACTACGCTATAACCACTTCGTCGACAACTTTATCATAGTATTGGAGTGGGTTACACACGTACACGTATGAAGCCCAAAGATCACACAAACCCCACGACCATTCAAGTTGTTACCAACGTGTTAGGCTTGAAGATTCGCCACACATGCGAGGGCGTGTTGAAATATCTATCTCACATCGGGAATATGAGACCTTGTCTGTGGGCTTATAAGAGTTTGTGTTAATATCTCCATCACCAATTGATTTTGGAGTTAAACCACAAACTACTTAATCAGCCATGTCATAATCTCTATTGATATTTGAATCTCATGGGATGCACAACCATAGTTAAAATCATAATCAGATGAAGTGCAATATATCTAAGAAGACAAGATATGCTGATGGGCTTGGGGTTTGGTATGAACAACACCATCAGTTTCAGTTTCAATTCCTATTTTTCTATTTCAATTGATTGGAGATCATAGGGAATGACGAATTGAATTTGGGGGAATTGATATAGAGTGAATGAGAGATGAGTGTGAATTATGATGAATAGAGGGGATGGCAAGGAACTGAGTTTTTTTGGCAAGGCAAGGAACCGAGTGGAGATGCGCTGTTTCGACTTTAATTTTTATTTATTTTTGGTGAAGGTTTGGACTTATCAATTGGTGATGGTAGGAGAAAAAAGTATAAATGGTAAAAACAAATAAAAACTAGTAATTATAATTATAGATATAATTTAACATTTAAAAATTACAAAAACCTGACAAGTATTTTATTGGTGGCAAAACACGTTGAGGGTAGTTTCGTAATATCAGGAAGCGTCATTCTGTCCAATGAAAGAGGAGAACCAAAGCAACGCTCATAAATTAACAAGAAACCGATAGAGAAGACGACGACGAAGCCATTTGAATCTTGTGCAACCGAGAATGTTGGGAGCTTCCGCCGTAACTACGCGTGTCGCCGCCGTATTCGCTGTCGTCTTCATCCTCGCCTCCGTCGCCCACTGCTCCAACAACAATTCCGAGGTAAAATGTGAACATAAGAATATGCTTTCAACGTGATAATCTAATCGGACCTCCGTTTTTTATTTATTTTTGATTAATTGGAAACTAATAAAATGAGGATTATGGAATTTGCAGGAGCTGTGTAGCCGAACCTGCGCATCGGAGAACTGCAATTGTAAACCCTCCGATGCGTTTTGATTATTTCTCGAAATTTATTTTGATTGTGTGATTTATAATTTAATCAGATATTAATTATTTAGTTTGTTGTTGATGTTGAAAAGCGGTTGGGATTCGGTACGGGAAGTACTGTGGAGTAGGGTGGACCGGCTGCCCCGGAGAGAAGCCGTGTGATGATGTTGATGCTTGCTGCAAGATTCATGATGACTGTGTTGGCAATACAGGTATGATGCCTTTCTCGTTTAGTCAACATTTTGTTTTGTTTTGCTGATTTGGATTGGAGATGTGATGTGCTGTGTTTCGGTTTCGATTATTCTGCATTGGCTTTACAGTTATGATTTGATCAGTTGCATGAATAGGAACTAAATTATGAAATGCCGATAATTTGGAAGAAAGAATGGACCTTTTCATAGTTAAGAGTGAAGTGAAATGGGTAGCGATGTTGATTTCCGTTCAAGTTACGGACACCGGCTAAATGCATGAACATGTGAGTTGATAGTTGGGTAGCGCAGCAATGTTGATTTGGGTGAAGTTAAGAGTGAAGTGAATTGGGTAGCGATGTTGATTTCTGTTCAAGTTACAGACACCGGCTAAATGCATGAACATGTGAGTTGATAGTTGGGAATTAGTAATGAATATGGTAGTGGGTTCAGAGTTAACACTCTTCTAGTTTGATAGGCCTTCAGTTTAGGTAAAATAGATTGGTGACTCTCAGATCTCCTCAGTCAAAGATGTATCAGTCACTTGTGTTCTTGTTGTAGTGGATGGGGGTTCTGGCTTTATTTTGCCAAACTGTATAGGTAAATGTAACTCCGTGAGCACCAAGATGTAATCAGTTGAGTTCTTAGCTTGGTTGGCTAACAGGTCTGGACCAGTGTGAAGAAGAGATAGTTTAGACTTGAGGGCTCAATGGTTGTGTTTGGTTATCTAATTTTGGTGTATGTTAGTATTTGGTCGTAAGCACTCTCTTTTCTTAGAATTCTTGACTATCAGGTAAAGAAATTAGCAAGCAGAGACAACTTGGATGATGTAAATAACATATAGTGTAAACGTGAGGGATAGGTCTGTCAGAAAAAAAATAGATTGCTGAAAGTCAGAATATTCTTATTTTCTTAGAGTTATGTTAACTATTGGACCAGAATCAAGAAAGACAACTTTGATAGTGTCAATTGCATGATTTATTTTCCGCCTTCCTATCAGTTGCTTACTCAAGAACTGTTGATCGCATGTTATCTCACTAAAACTACAAACTTGTTCGAAACTTCTTTCTTTTGGATGATCATGCAATAGCATGTGTGTTTGACAAAAAGATATTTGTTTTTCAGGTGTTCAAGATGTAAAGTGCCATGAGAAGTTCAAGAAATGCATAAAGAAAGTACACAAATCTGGGAAGGTTGGATTTTCGAAGCAGTGCCCGTACGACACAGTTGTGCCTACAATGGTGCAGGGTATGGACTTGGCCATCTTGTTCAGCCAGTTTAGCAATTCAAAGCTTGAACTATGACCCAGAGCAAAAAGGAAATTCTCTCCAAGATCAAAAGTACGAGATTGGATTCATTTAACATGAACAGATGAACAGATCACACATTTTGTTTTGTACTGCTCTTATAGATGATGCTTTGATTGGCTCTTATTCTAGGATTGGTACTTATTCTGGAGCAGTCTGGTTATTGAGATGTAAAGAGCAGACGGCATGGAAATTTTGCTAGATATATTGGTTATACGTTGTTTATGACATGCTGTTGATTAACATGAATTCAAACCAAGTATTTTGAATCAGAGAAACACGAAGTACACATAAATTGATAAAAAGATTGAATTCTTAATCGTTTTATTGAAGTGTGTGATCAATATTACAATCAAATAGGTAACATAAACCCTTCCGACAGAACTAATAAACCCTCTTTCGATTCTGTACCAATTGCCACCCCTCAGCATCAATAACAGGCTTTGGTCTTGCGTGTTTCTTCTGAACCTCATAGTACTTCTGGCCATTACCATTGTACCCTTGGCCATAACAATTACCATTGTACCTTTGGCCCACTATGGAACCATTATCATTACCATAGTACTTTTGATTGGGACCGTTTCCGCCGCCATTAGCAACCCTTCCATTCCTATAGTTCTGATCTGGTCCATTACTATTCCTGTAATAAGATCTTGCAGGACCTTTCTGGCCCTTAGTAGTCTTTGTTGCAGGAGCTACTACTTTTTCCTTAGCAGGTTGATTGGTCTGAGGGACAACAACAGCCTTTGCGGGTTGATTGGTCTGAGGAACAGCAGCCTTTGCGGGTTGATTGGTCTGAGGAACAACAGCCTTTGCGGGTTGATTAGTTTGAGGAACAACAGGAAGGGTAGTAGTCACCGAAGTAGTCACAGAAACAGATGTAGCTAGGTTTTTCTGACCCTCCGTACCCTTGTGTTGGAAGGCACTTGTATAATTCTCAACAGTAGTGGCTCGAGTCTCCTTCCTCCCAAACATAATATTAGATGCTGTACTCTTCACTTGGATTTTCCCGACGTAGAAAGTAATCTCAGTGGAGCGAGTAGTAGCAGATTGTTGTTGGTAGTGACTGATGTTAGACACCGTAGAAGCCTTAGGAAGAGAAGGTACAGCTGCTTTGGCAGGAGCAACAGGAGCAGGCTGCACAGTGGAGGCCTGAGTAGTACTAGTTGGCACCGCCGTTCTCGTAGGAGCAGTCGTAGGAGCAGCAGGAAGAGGAGCCTGGGCAGGTTTTGCAGGAACTTTTGGGGCTTGGGGTTGTGGCTCAACAACAGGTTTCACAGGAATTCGTGGAACTTGCTTATTGTTGTGACCATTGTTTCTAAAGTTTGCTATTACTTGGAGTTCTTTCTCCCTCCTTTGTCTTTCTTCCTCGTCTTTTGTTTTCCTTTTCTGTTCCTCAAGCTCCCTGTTTCTGGCCTCTCTCCTCATGTTCTTCTCCTCCTTCCTGGCCTGTTCTGAAAGAAAGGCTGGCTCTGCTACGGCAGCCATGGTATTCAAGTTTGGCTGCACAAAGAAAGTGATGAGATTAGGGATTTTTGGGATCACAAAGAGAGACGCTCTGAAGGCTTATGTTTCTGATTCTGATGGAGAACAAGCTCTCATGCTCGTCCTATTTATAGGCTCACCATGACAAGCAATAGACTAATCCGTAAACAAGTAGGAATAGGAATACTAGAGTCTTTAGGAATTGTAATGTGGATAGGAACAGGAATACGGTCTATAAGATTTCCTTAATCGATTAGGATATTGCTTGCTTCCCAAAACCGTCTCTTAATTTCTTTACCCAAATCCCACTTGATGACCCAGCCAAGATTAGGTCATAGATTTTCTTTCCACTTTACTTTCATTAGGAACCTTAGTCGATTTTCTTTCTACTTTACTTTTGTTTTTCAGATACAAAATTATAACAAAAAACCTCGAGCACAACCTAACAAACTCACAACATTAGAAACAAAATCAGGCACTGTAGAGTATGTCCAACTGCAGAATTTCCCTCCCTTCAGACATGGCGAAAAACCTTCTTTATCACTTTACTTCCATAGGGACCTTAGTCGATTTTCTCTCACAAAATGTTTCGATTTAAACTTGCCATTGCTTTTGGTTTTAAGTTCGGAAGCTCCAAGATCAAGATGTACGTACTCATATATAATCAAATGATATATGCATAGCTTTAGCTGTACCTATGTACCTTCATAGCAGTCCATGAAGCAAGTATGATTACCATGTAAGTCATCTTGACAGCCATAGTTAATCATACTTGCTTCATCACCTAGTAAGTCACCTTGACAGTCTCTCTGGAATGAGGGTTCCATTTAGAAATTGGACTGCTGCTGCTAGAATGAATCATATGTCTTTCGATTTCTTGATTTATAATGTCGTATGACCTCTATTTTTTCCTAGAATTTCATCTGTTTTCTTGTTTTGGAAAAGTGTCATAATAAGATTTGTTTTCCACTTATGAGATATGACATGTCTGTTTAATAGAAACCTAACTAAGAAGATAAAATTGTAGCAGAAGGAAACAAAATGCAGGAAAAGAAATGGTTCTTCATTCATGCCTCTAGACAAGAAGGGCATGGTCCTATATACAGGCTGTAACGCAACGAGATCGAGCCACTTGGCGTCTATCCAGCTCCTGGCTTTCCTAAACCCAGAAAACACCAAACTCGCTAATTAACCTAATTTCATAGTTAACGGCTACTAAACAGTGCGCACGGACGAAACACGTGCGTTGTTACCCTTTTCCTACTGCAACCAGGAAAACATCATTACATTGCATCCCTCTCAAAATGAAACTTGTCCTCAAGTTTTTGTAATAAAGTCTAGAAAACGGTCTAAGATTTCATCAACACTCTCTCATGTGGCTTCTTCAGGACTGGTTCCAAGCCACTGGATCAGCCAGTGTGTTTCAGCAAACATTCCTTTTCTTCACCATCCTTCTTTGTAAAACAGCAGCAGGTGCCTATTTAAAACTGGATAAATCACTGACAGGAGGCAAATGTGTTACTGCTGCAAAAGCTTATCCCTCACTTTTCCTTTGAGCAAAGAAACATGAAACACATTGTGTATTTTGGCTGTAACAGAGAGTTTGAGTCTGTATGTCACTGCTCCAATCTTTTCCAGCACTTCATAGGGCCCATAAAACTTAGGTGACAGCTTGTGAAAAGCTCTCTTGTGCACTGAATGCTGCTTGTATGGTTGTAGCTTGAGGATCACTATATCCCCACTTCAAATGAACTTTCAGAGTGCTTTTTGTTATGGAAATTCCTCATCCTTTCTTGAGCTATGCTCAAATTTCTTTTGATCACAGCCAACAATTCCTCTCTATTTCTGAGTTACCTGTCAACCTCAGCTACAACAGTAGATCTTGGAGAATAAGGTGTTACAGTATTTGGAACCACTCCATACAATGCTTCATAAGGAGACATATGAATTGCTGAATGATAGGCTATATTATACCACCACTGGGCCCATGGAAGAACTTGCAGCCAGTTATGGGGTTTCTCACCAATCACACATCTTAGGTATTGTTCAAGGGTTCTATTCAAATTTTCAATTTGTCCATCAGATTGTGGATGATAAATTGATGATTTGCTGAGCTTGGTTCCCTGCATATTAAAGAAACTCTCCCAAAATAGACTCATAAAGATGGGATCCCTATCAGATACTATGTTATCAGACATACCATGCAACCTGAAGACTTCATGTATAAATATTTTAGCTAGTGATGCAGCAGTGTAAGGGTGAGAAAGAGGGATAAAGTGAGCATATTTGGTTAACCTGCAGATAACCACCCAAATGGCTGTCTTTCCTTCAAACACAGGTAGTCCTTTAATGAAATCCATGGAAATGTCTTTCCAAACCTGATCTGGAATGGTTATGGGTTGCAGCTCACCAGGGGGTAAGATTATCTCATAATAGTGCTGCTGGCAAACCACACACTCAGAGACAAATTTCTTGATGTCAGTCTTCATTCTAGGCCAAGCAAAGTTCCTACCCACTCTCTTATAAGTTCTCAGTCTCCCAGCATGTCCCTCTTGTCTCCCACTATGGAATTCCTCCAAGATTCTTCCTTGTAGAACAACTGACAGTCACTCATTGAATAATTCTTAGGAGTTTGTGTACCCTTAGTGAACTGTTGTATAACTTCCCTTGCTAACTCATCTCTCTGGCAAGCTTGTTGCATCTCCTTCACAAACTGGTGGATAGGTTGGAACACCCCTTTAAGAGCATCCAGTGTTGGAAATCTGGACAAAGCATCAGGTATTATGTTGTTCTTTCTAGCTTTGAAGTGAATGGAGTAGTCATACCCCATTAATTTTACCAACCATTTATGTTGAGCAGGTGTGGTAATCCTTTGTTTGAGCAAATGTTCTATGGATCTATGATCGGTATGTATGTGGAAATGGTGTCTTAAAAGATATGGTCTCCAATGTTGGACTGCAGCTACTACAACTAACATTTCCTTGTCATAAACTACCAAGGCTAAATGTCTTTGAGCTAGGGCTTTGCTCATGAAAGCAATGGGATGCACATTCTGAGATAAGACTGCTCCAATACCTTGATCAGAAGCATCACACTCCATTACAAATTCCTTGGTAAAGTCTGGTATTGCCAAAACTGGTGCACAAGGCAAAGCTTGTTTCAATTTCTCAAATGCTAAAGTGGTTGCCGGCTCCATGCAAAGGTATCCTTCTTTAAAAAATCTGTTAGTGGCTTGGCCAAGATCCCAAACCCCTTAACATACTTTCTGTAATACCCTGCCAACCCCAAAAAACCTCTTAATGTCTTTAAAGTGGTAGGGAGATGTCACTTTTGTATGCAAACTATTTTAGCAGGGTCTACTGCAACTCCTTTTGCACTGATTACATGGCCTAGATACTCCACTTGATTGACTCCAAAACTACATTTGTTGGCTTTCACCTTCAAGGCATGCTGCATTAGTAGCTTTAGGACCAGCTCTAGAATCTCTAAATGCTGCCTTATGAAGAGGCTGTAGATTATGATATCATCAAAGAAGACCAAGACTACCTTCCTCAATAGGGCAGGGCCTTAAAATTTCATTCATGTTAGGCTGGAAGGTGGCAGGAGTATTGGTGAGGTCAAAGGCCATTACCAAGAACTCATAGTGGCCTGAGTGAGTTCTGAATGCTGTCTTCTCTATATCCTGCTCCATCATCCTAATGTGGTGATATCCTGACCTTAAGTCCAGTTTGGTGAATACCTGAGCCCCATATAACTCATCCAGCAGTTCATCCATAACTGGGATGGGGTATTTATCCTTGACAATAGCTGAGTTCAGGGACCTGTAGTCAATGTAGAGCATCCATATTCCATCCTTCTTCTTTACCAGTACCACTGCTGAAGAGTAGGAGCTGCCACTTGGTCTGATAATTCCATTAGCCAACATCTCCTGAACAATCTCTCTATTTCCTCATTTTTGAAAGTGAGCGTACCTATAAGGTCTTACGCTGATGGGTGGAGTATGAGGAAGCAACTCAATAGTATGATATTGTGCCCTGTTGGGTGGTAATTGAGTAGGGGGTTCAAATAAACCTGCATACTTAATTAATAATGGCTGAAGCTCCTTAGGCACATTTGAAGTGGCCTGTGGTGGCTGCATTATTTGCACTAAGACTGCTTCTCTCTCTTTTCTTAGGATCCTGCTCATTGTTTTACATCCCACCACAGATGCTTTGGGCTCAATTTCCCCCTGCAACACCTGTTGTCTTCCATCTCTTACAAATTTCATAGACATATATTTAAAGTTCCACACTATATCTCCCAAAGTTCTCAACCAGTTAGTCCCCAAAATTAACTCACTATCTGATATAGGCAACACAAAATACTGAAAAGTGAAACTGTACCCTTGAATGTCCATCTCAATGGTGGCTACCTTGGAAGTCAACAACACCTTACCATTGACTATTCTTACCCTTATTGGCTTAATAGGCTGTATCCCAGCCTTCATATTGTGTAACAAGGTAGGATGCACAAAGCTGTGTGAAGCACCAGAATCAATTAAGATGTGCACATTCTTCCTCCCACAACACCCCTTCAGCTGCATAGCGCTAGTGGTTTCATCACCCATAGTATTCAGTAATACCTCAGGTTCCTCTCACACAACCTCATTCTGGTCTGCAACAGCCTCCACCACTGCAGCACGGGTTCTTTCTCTCTCAAATCATCCTGAACAACCTTAATAATAATCAATGGTTGCCCTCTTCTACAGTTGTGTCTAGGTCTGAATATTTCATCGCAAAAGAAACATTGGTTCTTGCCCTCCTCTCTTGGTATTCTGCTTGAGTTAACCTTCTATTATTGGCTGCAACATTGACTCCCAGAGGTGTTGGTGCTCTCTGAGGCTGATAAGCTCTTGGTTGGATTGGTCTGACAGGTGGTGCCATAGTTCTAACAAGGGGTGGTGCTTTGTATTGGCTCTTTGTCACTCTCTCCTTTTCCTCCTACAACTTTGCCAATTCACAGGCTTCATATAAGGTTTTTGGCTTCATCATCCTCACATCAGTGCAGATGCTATCCTTTAATCCTTCTATAAAAAATGACAGCAAGTTCTGTGGGGAATAACCTACAGTTCTCCTTGACACTTTGGTAAACTCCTCCATGTATTGTTCTACAGTACCATTTTGGTTCATCCTAGCTATTGCATACTGATAATCTCTCCTACTGAAGTCACTAAACTCCCTCATCAACAACTCCACCAAGCTAGCCCACGAGTTGGGAAATTCTTGCCTGAAATTGTTCCACATGTCTGATGCCTTCTCAGTCAGGTGCAGGGTTGCCAAAGCCAGCTTTCTTTCTTTTGGTACTTGGTAAAAATCAAATATCTGCTCAGCTCTATTGATCTAGTCCACAGGCTCTCCTCTATTGAATGAAGTGAAATCTAGCTTCATCTCTCTCATGGTGGGTAGGTTGGGATCCAAATTTGAACTATGTTGGTGTGACCAGTAGGGCTGATATGTAGTAGATGCTTGAGTGAGTACATGTTAGGGTCGAAAACTGTCCTGAGGATTATAAGCTAAGGAACTCGAAGTGTAGCTCTGAGCTGAAAAGAGATGTGAGTGGTTAGAGGAAAACAAGTATGGGAAAAAATTAAGAGTTGCAGGATTTTATGGAATGAGTCCTTGCTGGTGGAATAAGGACTGAACCACACTGGTTGGGACAAAATGAGGTGGTGGTTGCGCAAAACTGGTTGGGAACTGGTTGGGACAAAATGAGGTTGAGGTTGAGCGAAACTGGTTGGGACAAAACTTGGTTGATATGAAGCATAAGAAAATGGTGGAGGACCCAAGTTGGTGTATTGGTATGTATGACTTGCAGAAAATCCAGTGCTACCCCTACTCTGAGATTTCAAATCACTAGGTTGCCCTTTTTCAAGATACACCCATCTATCTACAGAAGTCCCCTTCCCCTTCTCCCTTGCAGGTATGAGATCAGTGGTAGACGATACCGTAAGGGGGTTCATCATCACTCCAAAATCATTAGTGATGATGGGATGACTGGTGTTGAACTGCAAGAGTGGTTCAAGTATGGAAAGAGACAAATTTTCCAGATCTCTTCCCAGAGAACTCGAAGCCGAGCTTACCAAAGCTCGGGCAGAGCCCATAAAGTCCTGGAGAATAGCCAAGGCAGAGCTATCATCACTTGGAGGGATTAACCCAAATTTGAGTGGGATGGAGCAAGCTTGACTGGTTTGAGACAGTGAAACATCTCTCAAAGCTCTAAACTTAGCCAAAATCTCAACTCGAAACGCACTTAGGGTGTCACAGATTTCTCTGATCTGAACCTCCGTGTGTTCACGGTGGTTGACCAGCTCCGATTCAAAAGCTGTGATATCCCCAGCTTGTGAAGCATAGGCTGGCTGTCCAGATTCTTGAGGGACCTCTATTCTTTGCCATAGTACCCAGAGCAAGACTTTGATATCAGATAATATGAACCTACTAAGAAGATAAAATGGTAGCAGAAGGAAACAAAATGCAGGAAAAGAAATGGTTCTTCATTCATGCCTCCAGACAAGAAGGGACTGGTCCTATATACAGGCTGTAACGCAGTGAGATCGAGCCACTTGACGTCGATCCAGCTCCTGGCTTTCCTAAACCCAGAAAACACCAAACTCGCTAATTAACCTAATTTCATAGTTAACGGCTACTAAACAATGCGCACGGACGAAACACGTGCGTTGTTACCCTTTTCCTACTGCAACCAGGAAAACATCATAACACTGTTAAACAATAATATGAATTATCACAAGGCTAAAACATATAAAGTAGTTTCGTGCTACTTTCAATTTTTAAAGAAACATTCTGCATGAAATCGAGCAGTAAAAATTATAAAATTCATTCTGTATTACATAAATTAGGCTTCTCTTCCGAAAGATGTAAATTCAGCTATATTGAGTTCAAAAGAAAGGTGCTTTGGCTTTGCCCCCATTGACCTCATGCAAACTACTTCGAGGTTGATACTCTACCTTTTTGCACCCATATTCTATCTTTCTGACTATCTTGACCACCGCCCTTGGTGAACCTTCTTCCGTTCCCATTGTACCTTTGTTCTGATCCATTAGTAACCCTTCTTCTACTACCATGGTAGTTTTGGTCTGATCCATCATCAATCCTCCATGGATAGTATTTCTGCGCAGCTTGGTATTGCAATTCCATTTGATGGTAAACGTCATAGTTGTTGCTAGCTGTAGCACCATGGTTCAATGATCTGTGGTCCACGTATGGTGGTTTCCTCAAATCGCTACTAACGCAGTTGGTATTCTTTGTCTGAGTAACTACTACTGCTTCCATGGCCTTTACAGGTTGATTGGTCAGCGTAACAGAGTTGTTGCTACTCTCTTTCGGAGCATGAGTAGTAGTACTAGCAGAAGCTGAATTAGTCTTATTAGGAAGAGCTGCTGCATTGTTGTTGTTGCCTTCGTTTTTCTGATCCTCTGCAGCCTTTTGTGAGGTACTTGCCTTGCTCATCTCCTTTTTTTGCACTTTTGCACCATCTGTCTCCTTCTTCAACACAAACCCCTCACTGTTTATTTTAAGATCAATTTTTTCCTTCACTAGGATTTGTCCAACAACAAAGGATATCTCTGTAGTACTAGTAGTAACACTGGAGACGAATGTTACAGGAGCTGCTGGTTGACGTTGATGGTGACTGATTTCAGACACTTTAGGGGCATCAGTCTTACTAACTGGCACGGACTTTGTAGGAGCAACACCAAAAGGGGTTAGAGCTACTTTGACTGGAGCATTCTGCTCCGCATCAGTAGTACTAGTTGGCATTGTTCTTGCCAATGTGACAGGAGCCGGAGTTACAGCCTGTTTGGCATTAACAGGAGTTAATGCGACTAGGGACTGCGAATGGCCACTGACATTAGACCTTTTAGAGACATCACTGGTACTAACTGGAGCCCCTTTGCGCAAAGCAGGAGTTGCATCAACCTTGACTGGAGCCCTTGGGGTCTGAGACTGCGGATGACCATTGATCTCAGGCTTCTTAGAAGCACCACCTGGCGCATTCACCGAAGCAACAGGAACAATATCTGCATTAGCTTTGACGAGAGTATTTGAGCTCTGGGACTGCGAAGGGCCACTGATGTCGGACCTTTTAGAGGCAGCAATAGTACTAATTGGTGCAGCCTTCGCCAAAACAGCAGGAGCAGGAGTTACATTAGCCTTGACAGGAGCTCTTGGGGTTTGAGATTGCGAATGGCCATTGATTCCAGACTTCTTATAAGCACCATTGGGCACCAAGTTTGCCGAAGCAACAGGAACAGGAGCTACATTAGCCTTAGCAAGAGCATGCGGCGCTGGGGACGGCACATTCGGTTTATGGTTACTGATAATAGGAGGAACAATATATCCTTGAAGTTGCCTCCTGAGCTCATTGGCTTGTTGAAGGCAGCGCTCCCTCTTCTGCTTCTCTTCCTCCTCTTTCTGCCTCCTTTTATCCTCCTCAGCTGCTTTCTTCTTTGCCTCTCTCGCCTTGTTCTTCTCCTCCTTTTGCTCTTCTGCTAGAATGTTGACAGGCACTACCTCTGAGACTTCCCCCATATGGAAAGAGTTGGCCGCCTTTCGTTGCACAAAGGATAGCACTGTGAAGTCTGATTTATGTTGTGCAAAAGATAGAATGGAAGACAAGGTCTCTCCTATGGGGCATTTAAAGTCTCGGAATCCTCAGTTAGCTAGAATTAATTTTCTCTATGTATTAGGTTTTACTGTTCTACAATACTTGAGCTCCAAGAAATACTCAAAATAACTTGCCGTTTCGAGGTAGGAATTGAAGGAAAAAAAATGTTCATGAATATTATGAACAAATTTGAACATTGTTTAAGTCATGTGTTTTAGCATTGTTTCAATCATTTGAGCAGAACGGACCTAATAATGTTGCCATTAATATTGTGTGGAACCTTCCATATCACCTTCAACCAGAAGCGAGATATTAAAGTACATTTTATCGTAAATGGAAGACAAGATTTACTAAGCTTTAGTACTTCCAAATTAATCTCTCCAAGCTTGTCTGATAGACTGATACTTTGGATCAGTGTTTTCAAAGGCGTTTCGGGGCGATGGTGGGGCGCGCCTTAGGGCGGAGCGAGTGAGAAAAGCCCCGTCGGTTCTTTCACCGGGACCCCGCTGGAAAGGCGAGCGCCGGAGCGACGAGGCACTGCAGAAGTGAGGCGACGCTGAAGTTTTTTTTTATTTTTTCCGCATCAAAACGACGCCGTTTTGGTTTTTTTTTTCAAAACGACGCCGTTTTGATCCAATTCAGATCGATTGAACCGTGCTATTGTCGACCCCAAAACACACCTAATTTTCTCCATCTCTGCCTCCCCAATTTTCTTAATTTTCTGATTTTATGTTTGCTTCCGCTTCTCTTAGATTTCAATTTTTCCCAATTCCAAAATCCCTAAACCTCACACCTCCATCAATTTCGAAGACGAGCAGAGCTTAAATCAGAATCGGTCAACGCCTTTTTCCTTCTGGAATTCTGATTTCAGGTTTAAAGGTGTGGGTCTGCGTCTTTGTTCATACATCGTCATCTTCGCGTGCTCCTATGGAAGCTCATGTTTCTGGGTCTGATGGTCTCTCAATTCTCTCGTTTCTCTTCGATCGGGTTCAGCGATAGTAGAAGCTGGTTTGACGTTGATTGCACAATGAGTATTCTGGGTAATTTTTATGAGCTTCTATTTCTGATGGTATTTTTAGGTTGTCACTATTTGATATCTAGATTGAAATTACATGGGGCTTCAAATTTGTTCTTTGGCTTGATAATTTCTCCTTGCCTCTGCCACACACTTAGCATCAGATTCTTCAGCAAATCTGGAATTATCTATCTGATTGGACATCCTTTCACTTAGATTCATCGATTCTCTCTCAGATTTGGCTATTATGCTCAATATCATCAGTTTTCCATTTTTATCTTTATATCAAAGTTTATGTGCCGTCAACCAAAAAAATGGTGACGAAGCAATTTTTACAATGTCGTTTTCGGACTGGTGAATTAGCATGACGAGTTAGATTATGGTTTGGATTATGGGTCTTTGCGCTAGTTGTGTTCAGTTTGAGAGATGGATCCATATTGCTGTAAATTGGTTGTGTTCAATGTTTTATGGTGGAATTGCTATTGTTTTTTATTTACTTTCAATGTTTCATGTTATTGTTTTTTAAACCCTAAACCCTAAATCCTAAATATATTTTGTTATGTATCGAGATTATATATATAATATATTTATTTAATATTTATTGAAAAGGCGGTCACTCTGTCGCCTTAGAACTTTCGCCTCGTGAGGCTTCCATAATTCGCCTTCACTTTCGTTTTCACTAAAGAAAACATTGGTTTGGATGCTTGTACACGGGAAGTAGATGGAAATTTACAACTTTAGGTAGACACAACTGGAACCATGATGCAGTTTAACTGTTTAAGGATGCTAGATTGCTAGCTAGCTACCTCGGCGCAGTGGAAACAGTTGAGTCAGCAGAAGGGGTAAGCATGGCAGTAACACTTTCGAGAGGCAGTGATCGACATTGTTCTGAAATTTTGTATCTTGAGAGGCGGTACTCGGAATAAGGATCATAGGCGATTAGGCATAAGATTCCATCATACAATATTGTTGAATCAAGGCACTGAAGTAGAGGAGGCAAGGTCTTGTTATTCGTTTGCCTGCGATGATAGTGAGGTTGATGTGAAGGGTTTCTGTAATTTATTTCCCTGCAGCAACGCTCGTCAGAATTTTACTGCATTTTCTAGGACTAAAAGACTTATGTAAAGCTTTTTTCTTAAGCATTATTGTATATAACTGTTATACAAATCTCATGTCTCTATCTCTATCTCTATCGCTATGAACAACAGCTTCGAAAATGCACCTCAAATTCGAAGGTAAGGTAATTTCTTTATCTTCTTTCACTTTTGGCTCATCTCATTCAAGTAATTTTATTTTTAAACAAAAGGACATTAGCCATTTTTATTGATCAAAACTTGAGAGTAATTACAATAACATGAACATGATCGGGCTACGTTAGAATTGAATCATGTAAAATTACCTAGTAGTTAGAATTGAATCATGTAAAATTACCTAGTAGAACTACGTAGCAGACATTAAGCAATTTTATTTTTCATTTGGGTTTGACAACATATAATGTGTGCAACTACAACTACAAATGGGTACTTGAGAAATTTGGTATTATTTCATAATGTTTACTTATGTTTATTGTAAAATTTCTCCTTGTATTCAACAACACTAACTTCATTGAAAAGGCAAAAAAAAACATATAATTTTAGCATGAATATCAATTTTCTTCTTCTTTGTTTCTTTCTAATCCAACGGAAAGAGGATTCAGATTGCCGACACAAATGAAAAATGTCTTGTTTGCTTAACCAAATAATAGCTAGTTTAGTTCTCACCTTTAATGTTAACATATGATAAATATCGTCTAAACGACGAATGATACAAACTTTAAAAGTCATAATCATGAAATTATCTTACGAAATTAGTTGAAAAGTACACTTCTTTAATGAGGAATATTCATGTGAGAATGACAGCAAGATCAAATGATCAAAGTTGTATCCACGTCTCATCTCTTTCTATCAAACAACGACCTAATCTCAATATCCTTTGCATTTAACAATCAAATTAGGCTAATCAAACAACCATAAACCCATACTCATCCACTTTTTGGGACATGAAATATCATTATATATTACTAGAAAAATAGAGAGAGAGAAGAGGAATTTGATCTTCTATTTTATTATCTCACTTTTACTAAAAATAAAAAGAAATAGACAAACAATACGCACAAATAAAAACCATCGGAGAAAGGCCAAGTCAGTCAAACCCGCAACTGTCCGACTGCTATTAAATTTTGCTCCCCTGCACCTTCCCACACCTGAACCCAATCCCCTTTTTCCGTGTAATCGAAAGAGAGAAGTCTTCGTTTCTTCTTCCTATTAATTTCCTGGAAATTTCACTTGGATTTTCATTCTCTTCGTCTCCAAGATTTGCTTCCCTTTTCTACCTTTCAATTCCCTATCTCATAAAAACCCAATTCAATTTCATAAAAACCCATCTTGAATATTATTTTTTTGACAGAAACTTCATAAAGTTTTGATCTTTGGTTTTCAAGATCCACAAATTTGATCGACCATGCTTCACCGGAGCTTCAAGCCCGCCAAATGGTAAGTTTTTTTCGTCACTTTTGTGTGAATTGTGGGTAAAAGTTTTGTGCTTTATGTGGATTTGGGATTTTTATACTGTTTGATTGATGAGGATTGGTTTTGGGTGCAGTAAAACGGCGTTGAAGCTTGCCGTTTCGAGAATAAAGCTGTTGAAGAACAAGAAAGATGCCCAGGTGAAGCAGATAAAGAGGGAATTGGCCCAACTAATGGAGAGTGGCCAGTACAGGACTGCTAGGATTCGGGTTTGTCTTTGACCCTTCATAAAGTCAATGCTTAGTTTTGTGTTAATTTGTTGTGGTTTTACGAATTGTTAGCGAAAATTGAGCTTGTTTGACTTGTTTTTAATCTGTGGTTTTAGCAGCAGTTGTGTGGTTGTTGAAGTTTTCGTTTGTGATGATCAGCTGTTTTATTGATGATGTTTACTTGTGTCTCAGGTTGAACATGTAGTGAGGGAAGAGAAGTTGAGGGCGGCGTATGAACTTGTGGAGATATATTGCGAACTTATTGCAGCACGATTGCCTATGGTTGAGGCACAGAAGTATGTAATCTTTGCATTGGACCGTCATGCTTGTACTTGTTAATTTGAATTGGCTGCATTGTGTTGAATAGCTTGGTTGGTGTATTAAGATGGGGAAACGATAGAGAAATATAGAGATGGTCTAGTAGTTTTTGCATTCTTAACTGCTCAAGCTATTCATAAATGCACATTCTTTAGCGCAGTCTAGGATAAAACACTCCAATATGGGCATAGCTTAGTTATGAAGTTACCATTGTGACTTAATAGATGTGTCTCCGTGACTCGGGGCATTGGAATTAGACCCTATTCTTGTTTCTTGATGGAATAGTGACATGTTTACTATTTCTGATATTTCATTTCTCTGCTTTTCCTTAAAAGAGAATGAATCATGTTGTTTTGTTTAATATTCTTTACAGAAACTGCCCAATTGATCTGAAGGAAGCAGTATCTAGTGTAATGTTTGCATCTCCTAGATGTTCGGACATACCAGAACTCATGGATATCCGCAAGCATTTCACAGCAAAATATGGTAAGGAGTTCATCAACGCAGCTGTTGAACTGCGGCCGGATAGTGGTGTAAGCCGCATGGTATGTTTCTACACCTTGTCCAGTGTTATTTTTTTGGATAATCTCAATATAAACTTTGTCCAAAGTGTACAGATTTATTTACTAATTATATCTGTTCTCCTGTCAGTTAATAGAGAAATTATCTACAAAATCGCCTGACGGCCCTACCAAGATGAAAATTTTGGCTGCAATTGCAGAGGAACATAATGTTAAATGGGAGCCCGAGGCATATGAAGAGAAGCCTCCTGAGGACCTGCTGGTAAGTATGGTTTAGCTGTTGCTCATTTATTCATTGCTTGATATATTGTAGATTACATAAAACTATAGTTTCATGTTTGTCTTATGTACAGAGCATTTTTTTAGGACGTGCCAGTTTATTGATTTAGTTTTTACTGCTGTGCAGAACGGACCAAATAATTATGGCATGGCCAGTCTGGAATCTGTTCCACCTCCACCTACTCATGATGTCAGGGTACCTCCTAATGTCCAAGTTCCACCTAATAGCATGGCCACTAAAGCTCATGTGGAACCTCCCCATGGTCCACCTCCACCTGATCAACCTCCTAATGCTCAAGTTCCACGCAGAAATTACGAGTATCATGATGGCCGCATGAACTCTAATGAGCAGAATGCAAGATCATCAACTCGCTTGGACGATTCTGCTTCTAGAAATGTTTCTGCCAACAATGCTACCACATCTGCCAGATTTCATCTAGAAACGACATCTTCAGGTACATCAATTGTCATATAAAGACGGTATTGTTTTGTGGTTGTATTATGAATTTCGCTTTTATTGATAATATATTCTATATAGGCACCGGAAGTGATAGAATGGAAATGCATGCATTTCCTGGGGATGATAATTCTTCGAGCAGGCGGAACTGGAATATGCAATTCAAGGATGCTACCTCTGCAGCACAGGCAGCTGCTGAATCAGCAGAACGAGCAGGAATGGCAGCCAGAGCAGCTGCAGAACTCTCGAGGCAATATTCTTCGGAAATGCGCAATAGAAGTAACCAGTCAGACTCTGTGCCAACTAATACTAGTTCCATTAACAATGACCATTTGGTGAATAATATCCAGACAGCAGATCGGTATCCTCAAAAGAAGTCACCTGAACATCAAAGGCATGACAGTGTAGATAAGGTGAGCATGAAGAGACATATGCATGCGAGTGAGATGCAAGCTGCTATCAAACCTGAGAATAATCCCTACTTTGGAGATATAAGATCTGAAAAGAAATCCAGCAGGACTTCCTCCCCATCTTATTCAAGCATTGGTAGTGATCATCAGAAGGATGTTTTGAAAGAGGATGATAACATCAATTATTTTGCAGATCTGGGTACGGGAAAACAATCTATCAGGTCACTCTCTCCTTCTCATTCAGGAAATTTTAGTAACAATCACGGTAATTTCTCAAGTGATTCTGGTGAAGATTCTTTTGGTAGTGATGTTAACATCCATCAAAGCACAATTGGAATGACTTCTGAGGGAAATGCTTCTCTAGTTTTTGATGATTCTGGTTCAGACGATGATAACTACAAAGGACAAGAATCAAGTTTGTTTTTTTCTTCTCCGGCTAGAAGCTCCTTTCCTTCAGCTAGTTTAGATCCTTGGATCTTCGAGCAAGAGACGGATGAAGTTAGGGAAGTACCATTCAAGAGCGTTTCAGCATTACATTCTTCACCAGTCCGGCACTCCCTCCCCGTCTTTTCTGAAGGTTTGACAGGTTCTTCAGTCCCTTCAGAACCAAATGACTTATTGCCTGTTACTTTTGATGCTTCAGATGGTCCAAGTTCAGACAGTGAGGAGGAGTTGGAGATTTCTAAGCCGACTATGCAATCCTTAAATTCAGGGAAGAGCCACAGTGCAAGTCATAGGTCATTAGCATCTTCATCGTATGATGATGTACATCCTGAGAGAAGCCAGGGAATTGAATACAGTGTTTTCTCAGATAAAAGGTTTGGTGACGGTGACTTACCCAGTGGTGAACCATCTCCAAGGCTGAAGAATTCTGGATTAGATAGAAAGCGGCATTTACCTCAAACAGTGAAAGACAATGAGGAGTGTAGTTGTGTAAGTGATACTGACAGTGAATTGTTGGCCTTTAGGGCCTTGAAGGGTGGCCTCCGGAACAAGGCTTATCGGAATTCATCAGGCATTGCTTTTTCGGGCAAACAAATTACTCAAGATACTCCACCAGCCAGGACCTCAGATGTTTCTCCTATGTCTAGTGAAGAGACTTATAGCCAGAAAGGGAGCACCAAGCTAAATAAGGAACAAAGCACTAAAACCCCAGTCACATATGTCTCCTCAGATGATGAAATCTCACATGAAACTCTAGGCAGTAGTCGCCAAGACCTGTACAATCAGAAATCGGTCTCTCCAGTAGTACCTGATGATTCTTCAGAGGATGAAATGTTGCATGAATATCATAGCAGTAGTCGCCGAGACCTATACCATCAGAAATCGGTCTCCCAAGGAAAGACAAGCGCAACGTCTGCATTTTTCTGTAATTCGGATAGTGAGGCTGAGGAAGATGTTCCTCGAAAGATTTCCACCACAATTGCTCGTCCAAGTCCAACATTTTCTAGAAGGACACAACCTTCAAATTCTGTTAGAAGTTCTGGCTCAAGGACAGCTGTTGTTTCTGGTGCACCAAGGGCTTCAGACTACGGAAAATCCTCTTTAAGTTCCAATGCCACTGAAACTCTATCAGAGCCCTCAGGAAGTCAGGAATGGCAGAGACCTATAGAACAACCAACCCCTTATTCAATTCCAGAATCCAAGAAGACCGGGCAGTCAGTCTATGGAAATTCCTCTTCAAGAAGTTCAAATGCCAGTAAAACTCTACCAAGTGCTTCATCCCAGACCAAGAGCTCAGAACGTTTGGCAAGTCAGGAGTGGCGTAGACCATTAGAACAAGCAGCCTCTAAACCATTACCAGAATCAAGGAGGAGGTCCTCACGTGTAGAGGCTTCAAAGTCATTTTCCAGGGAGGAATCATCCAGTACCCCTCCTATGATTGTGAGATCAGAGAGAACTGAAGCTATTAAAACTTCAAGGCCCTCGGGTTCAAAGTCACTTGGAAGAGAACAATCATCTAATCCTCCCAAGATTGAAAGATCAGAAAGTAGCGAAAGTTCAAAGTCCTCAGGTTATAAGTCATTTGCAAGAGACCAGTCATCCAATATTCCTGCGAAGGTTGTAAGACCAGAGAGAACTGAGCCTTCAAAGTTCTCTCCTCCAAAGTCATATACAAGGCACCAAACATCCAATCCTCTTCCAAAGACTGTAAAAGAAGAGAACACTGAAACTTTGAAGTCCTCTTCTTCACTGGGAAAGGCTTCTCATGTTCACCCTAAGCTTCCTGACTCTGATGACTTGTTTGCTAAGTTTGCAGCCCTCAAGCAGAATCGTCAATAAACCGATTTATTTGCACATACTGATAGGATATTTTTTGTTACGTGAGTATTAGATTATTTCATTTACTTGATTTTTTGGCCAATGTCAAGTACTGTGGTTGCTACATGTTCCCTGTGTGAGTGCCTGCTTCTCTCTTTTGTACATGTGCAAGGGATGATTGTTACAGTTCTGTAATAAAGTATGAAGGTATTCTATCTTTTACCCAAAGTGACCTGTGGCGTTTGGCTTTGGGTCTCTGTGTTACTACTGTGCTCCCTTGTCTGGTAAATTGACATCTAGAAGTTGAGTGGATGAATTATAGGACGGTTGTAAATCTGGGATTACAGAAGATGACCCATTGTAAGCCAGCCATTGATGCCTTATTACTGAAAGAGTGGATGACTAGTCTAGTAGTGAATGAGTGAACATATGTCCTGTATAAGATGAAAAGCTTAACCATTTTACCCAACCAAGGTTTACAATGGCAAGCTTGTGATCCAAAAGAGTCATCTTTGCTGGTTTGATATCTAAGCCTAGGAGGTATGCATTAACATGGCTTCCCTACTCCCATTTACAACCTTGCGTATTGCACCAAACCAAATGTATTACACAGTAAGGTACTTAGGCACGCCAGTTTCACGTACCACAATATGACCTAAATCTCCATACAAAATGAAAAGGTATCATAATGACAATGAGTAACCCCATAATATTGCTGATTTCATTTTTAACTATGCGATTTAGAGCCTCTTCTAAAACTAAGTGCCATTTGTCTAGGCATACTGAGATGTTGTGTTGGAAAAAACCTAAATCTGAGTGCTTCAAGTTAAATGTGGATGGCTCAAGAAACAGATGTGGTGGGATTGGTGCTGGAGGTGTTGTTAGAAATTGTTCTGGATACTGGTTGGAGGGCTTTATGATGAACATAGGTTCTGGTGAGGTTCTCCAAGCTGATGCTTGGGGTCTGTTCTTTGGGTTGCAGCTTGCTGTGAGGATGAACATTACTAATTTAGAGGTTGAGTCTGACTGTTGTTCTCATTAATTTACTACTTAATGCTGATATTGATCTTCATCCATTGGGAACTACTATGCTTAACTGTAGAGCTCTTCTTCAGCATTTTGCTTCAGTTCAAGTCATCCATATACACATGGAGAGAAATATTGTTGCTGATATCCTGTCCAAAAATAGCACTATGAATGAGCATGGTATTTGCTATATGCAGGACCTCCAGAGATTGCTATTCAAGCCTTACTTGATGCATTATTGGTATTTCTAGGAGTAGTTTGTTGCTCCACCAATGTTGACTAGCCTTTTTTAGTTTTCTGTTTTGGCCTTTAACCTCTTTTGTACCAAAAAAAAGAGTAACCAACTTTTTTTTTTGCAAAAGAACTTCCACCATGTATCGTGGGCCTAATTCTAATTAGCAGCCAACATTTCTCTAATGCCACTGATAATATATATCATCATTGTGTTCTGGACGCTAAACCCTAACGTGGATATGATTGAATTAGATGGTGGCCAAACGTCTACCTTCTACCGGAGATCATCCATGACATTATTCCAGGTTGATGAACCCTATTTGGAGACTCCCTTTACAACATGAAAGACTCAAGGAAGATATCCACTGAGTGACATCCTCCAATAGCTGTTTTTGTGTGTAGAAGTAGTATGGAGTTCGTATGTTGGTATGATCTGACGCTGTGTTTTAGACTTGATTAAAGAAACCCCCTCATATAGTACCTGCAGTTATATGCAATGCAAGTTAGTTTCTGACTTAACAGTGAGGACATGAAGAAATGTTCCCAAAATCATCACAGAACAACGTTTAGTATCTCAAATCATGTCATGTTCTGTTTGAATGAGTCATGAGTTGCTTTGCCTGAAGGAGATGTTCCAGAGGCCAAAAGGGATGGGAGGCTGCAATTGAGTTCAGCAAATTGGCTTCTGCTGGCCCTCGACTTGAAATATCCCAAGTTTCATTGAATGGTCTTTGATCAATCCTTCTTTTCAATTGAGATGTAGGGTTTGATCGATCTGATCTTTTCTTCTTCTTTTTTCTTTGGCTTAAATGATTCATTATTCTACTATACATATTCATCTTGCTAGGTTCGGCTTGTGAGTCTCTCAATATATCTCATCAACTTTACCTAGCTAGCCAAGTCATAGTAATAAAAAAAGGTTAAAATGAAAAGCGTGTGACCCAAACAGTTGGAAAATTAAGATGGTGAAGCTGCAAACTTGATCAGTACCTATTTTCACATGTTCCTTTAGTATATATTGAGATATTAAATCCCACAGGTAACATCTTGGTACATATCTCTAACTCGCACACTTTTTCCTCTTTTTTTGTTTGTTTGAAGTATTTATATCATTATTCAGAATTCTTGTTCACTGAAAAGCAATGGAAAACACTAGAAAGTGAGTTACATGAGGTAAAATCCAGATATTATCTCCTAGCTTGGATTTCAAATACTTTGAATTTACGTACCAAATTAGACTTCTCATGATGTGACATAGTATATACTGAAGACTGGTGTCTACCCAAGAAAACCAAATCCTCTCAAGGAACTGAAGATTGCTACTGCAAAGCACCCTATGTAAGTATTCACATCTCTGCAGACTGCTATACCTTAATGATAGTGCAGTAATCAAGTTATGGTCTGATTAGGATGGTACTGTTATTCATTCAGGGCTTTCATGGGTCCTGCACCTGAAGCAGGCCAGGTAATGGCTCTGCTCTTGAAACTAGTGAATCCCAAAAATGCAATTGAAATACCGGAGTTTTTACTGGATACTCTCTCCTCCTCACGGCTCTAACGATTCTTGATTGTTGGAGCGAAGAGATTTCAAATCAAAAAAGTGATAAATAAAATATAATATATATATGGGTGAATTATTCTTAATTTTACTGATGCCTTTTGTAGATAAAACCCAACACCTTAAAGGTGGTTAAGTTGAAACAGTATCGGTACAAGGATGATCAATAGGTCACCCTTGTCGCTCGCACTTTGATATGGTATCAGAGCAGGTTTCTCTCCAGTTGCTTCACCATGAGCCCGGGTGCATTCTTTCAGAGGTCATGACTTTGATTTGGTTGTTTCAGAGTTTGGAGTTTGAAGTTGTTTCAGTTTGGTTCGGAGTTTGGAGTTTGGGGTTCTGTCAGTTAACCATGTGGTTCAGGTTCAGTTTCTTAATCAGTTTCACTTGTAGATCTAAAATTTAGGTTGCACGTGAGGGAGAGTGTTGGAGAGAAGAGATCTCACATCAGAAAAGTGACAAATAAAATATAACATATATGTGGACGAATCATTCCTAATTGTACCGAGACATTTTGTAGATAAAACCAACACCCTTTAAAGGTGGTTAAATTAGAACAATATTGATACAAGGATGATCCACAAGTCACGCTTATCGCTCGTACTTTGACACATTTTGTACCAAGACAATGGCTTTCTTTCAAGTAAAGGGGGATCCTTACTTTCATCATTTTCCAAATCTAAGTCTGTCTCTTGCACATCTAATATATTGCTTAATGTGTGCAGATTGACAACCATGGAATCGACAAAAAGCTGATGGACAAAGTGAAGCAATTGGTAAATGCACACTATGAGGGGAATTTGAAAGAGTTTTTATCAGTCGGACATAGCTAGAAGCTTAGAGGAAGACGATATCTCTGACAAAGACTCGGATTCTGGGAAACCGCCTTTTATGTGTGGCATCGCCCCACATCTAACATTGAAGAGATTCCAAACATCTCGAGGATTTCTGGTAAGTCAATCATCAAAATAGTAGCAGAACCATAACGCACGTATGAAGTCCAAACTGGTTGTATCCATGACGTGTAAATACGCATGCAATTTTAGCCGTTTATAATAATTTATATTTTTGATCACCATATTTCTATATATATATATATATATGTGTGTGTGTAAGGTTTCTCGCTCTGGATCAACTACAAGGAGATATATTCTCTCATAATGAAAATGCAGCTTATAGATATGGTTATTACATATCTCTTTAGAGATCCTGACTAAGAGATATTTTATGAAAGTACTTAATGGACTTACACTATCCAATTCAAGTAACTCCAAACCACGGAATACGTTTGCAATTAAAATTGAAACGTTCACTTTATAGAAGTGACTACATGGTTGTGAAGGAATATAAATGATGAACTATGCCCTGCTTACTCAAAAGTGAAATGAATTCCGGATTTGCATTATGACTATTTATATTGATGGTAAAAACATATTATTTACTCTTGATGAAATAAGAGAAACCGCGAGCAACCTTAAAAATCTAAAATGAGATGAATAATCATAGGAAACTCGGCTTACCACGAGTTTGTGGAATACTAATCCACCAATATTGCATATGTCTAAAAGTTTCTCAGGCCATTTACATGAACAATATGCATACTGTTAGCACTCCTAACGACCGATCGATGTTTGGATGTAAAGAAAAATCCATTTCGTCTAAAGAAAGATGATGAATAAAGGTTGAGAAGTGAAATTCATTCTCTTAAGTGTAATAGATGCAATATTGAACTTAGCTCAATGTACTTGACCGGATAAAACATTTTCAAAGAACTTCTATCTAGACATAGCTTAGTTCCATCACAATATCATTGGAAGGTATGAAGAGCGTATCTTTATACCTAAATAAACCATTGACTTAGGTTCATCATATTTCTATATAAAGATAAGGGGAATGAAAATGAAAATACAACCATCTAAATCAAAACCTCAAAACGATGACTTGGTTGAGGTTTACTAATGTTAGATATCTATGATCAATATGTCATTCTCAAACTAGTTATGGAATCATTATTGGGAACACGACGATATATTATGAGAAACATCAATCTCTCCTCAAGATTCAAGTTAATCAAGATTGGACCGAGGAGAATAGAACTGACTTGTTTCTCTAATCACAGCCTAAGGCTATATCCTAAGGCTATTTTATTAAACATTTTCAAAGAACTTCTATCTAGACACAGCTTAGTTCCATCACAATGTCATTGGAAGGTATGAAGAACGTATCTTTATACCTAAATAAACCATTGACTTAGGTTCATCATATTTCTATATAAAGATAAGGAGAATACAAAAGTAATAACATCGTACATAATAATAATGACTAATTGATAACTGATTGAGTATTTACATCCATTAAATGTTAATTGCATAGTTAACTCTTCATCAGTTATTTTGACGAAGACACACCTAGGGAATTATTCTTTCAACACTCTCATTTGTGTCAAGTCAAAGTTAAAACGGTGCATGTGGTGTGCCTTTAAGATATAGCCCTAGGCTATGATTAGAGAAACAAGTCAGTTGTATTCCTCTCTATATAATAAAATAGCTTTGTCAAGAGTAGTTGGTCCTCTTCTATTACGGCTAGATGCCTTTTTTCTGTTCTTCAATGTAAACTACGAAACTTAAGGAAATCTCTTCGTACTTGGAACTGGGAAGTCTTTGGGGATGTGCATCGTCGGGTTGAGTTTGACCTTGCAGCCCTTGCTGATATTCAAAATATAATTGCAGTTTATGGGGGATAAGAAGAAGAGTTTGTAAAAGAGACTGAACTGCAGGCTAATTTGAATGAGTCTATTCGGCGTCAGGAAATTCTCTGGCGAGAGAAGTCAAGGTTGTGGTGGTTGTCTGAAGGTGATCGCAATTCTTCTTATTTTCATGCTATGTGCAAAGTGCGTAGAAACCGGTCTTCTATTACTATGCTTCGTGATGGTGATCAGGTGCTTCAGGATCCAATTTCTATTCAGAATCATATAGTTGATTATTATAAAAATCTTTTTACTAAGCATGCAGAGTATGAAGATAGTGGCTTGGTGGGTAAGGTGATTCAATCTATAGTAACTCCCGAGGAAAATATGATGCTTACCCATGTTCCTTTGCCTGAGGAAATTTGGGCAGCTGTTAAATCAATGGATCTTGATAGTGCCCCCGGGCCAGATGGTTTTAATGGCCATTTTTTGTCTCTTGCTGGGATGTTATTGGTGCAGATGTTGTTAACACTATTAAGTATTTTTTTCAACATGGTTATTTGGCTCCTTCATTTAATTCAGGTACTATCATCTTAATCCCAAAAGTTGATCATGCTGACTCCATCAAACAGTTCCACCCTATTGCTCTCACCAACTTTGTGTTTAAGATTATCCCAAAGATTATAGCTCTCCAGTTGGCGTTCGTGGCATCTCGTATTATTTCTCCACAACAACATGCTTTTGTTGCAAGGAGAAACATATCAGACTGCATTCTAACTACATCAGAGTGCTTTAATTTGTTGAACTCGAAATGTCATCGAGGCAACCTTGCATTTAAGGTTGATGTTACAAAGGCATTCGATACTTTGTCATGGGATTTTATTCTTCATGTTCTTCAGGCCTTTGGGTTTGATCCAGTCTTTATACATTGGGTGCGTATCTTGTTTCTATCTACTAAGCTTTCTCTTTTGATTAATGAGAGGACTGTGAAATATTTTTCTTGTGAAAGGGGTGTACGACAAGGTGATCCTTTTTCTCCCTTGCTGTTTTGCTTAGCAGAAGAGGTCCTTAGTCGTGGGATTTCCTTGTTTCATCAGGACAGCTGAAGCGTATCTCTTCTATGAGAAGTACTCTTGCTCCATCTCATTTCTTATTTGCAGATGATGTTATTGTTTTCTGTCGGGGTATAACCGAAATCAATCACGGATTATGAAGTTTGTTGAGGAGTATGGTAGTGTTTCAGGATAAGTTATCAATAAAGAGAAGTCTCAGGTTTTTATCGAAAAAGGTATGCATTCAAGGCGACATTCTATTTCAAACTTCTTGGGGATTCCAATTGGGTCGGCTCCGTTCATGTATCTGGGTGCCCCTATTTTCCATGGTAAACCTCAGGGATCTTATTTCAATCAGATTGTTGACAGAATAAGGATCAAGTTATCGAGTTGGGTGAGTTTGTTTTTGTCAATGGCAGGTCGTTTGCAGCTTATCAAGTCTGTTATTTTTATCATGTTGGTATACACTTTTCAAGTGTATGAATGGCATGTGTCTGTGTTGCGGAAAATTGAGGTATGGTGCCGAAATTTTCTGTGGTCTGGATCAATTGATAAAAGAGGGATCCCTCTTGTGACTTGGAAGTCTTGTTGTTCCCCAGTTGAAGAAGGTTGCTAGGGCTCAAACAATTAGTTCTTCTCAATCGATCTCTTCTATTGAAACGGTAATGGGAAGTTTATACAGCTCAATTTGAAGGTTGTACTTTTATTCGCAATCGTTTCTCTAGATGGAAATCTTATGCTTCTTCCTCTATATGGTCTGGTGTTCATCAGTTTTGACAAACTATTCAAGAGAATTCACAATGATTAATTGGTTCTGGGAATAATATCTACTTTTGGCGCGACAGATTTATGAACAGGTCAATAAGTGAGTTCTTTGATTCTAATGTTATGCAGGATAACTCAGATTTGGTGTCGAAGTATATAAATAATGGCTCTTGGAATCTCCTGCCATTACTGCAATTACACTACCTAGCCTTATGTGGTATGATCAGTCAAGTCCCTGTGTCATTAGATTCTTCAGTTAAGGACAAACTTATATGGACTTCTTCAGCCTCAAGTGAGTTAACTGCTAAACAAGCCTTTACTTTTATGCGACATCCTTCTAATACAGTAATTTGGGGTAAGAGATTATGGGCAAAATATATTTTGCCAAGAATGTCTTTACTGGCATGGAAGGTGTTAAGAGGTAGAGTTATTTCTGATGATTTACTTCAACGTTGTGGTATAGTTTGGGTTTCCAAATGTGATCTTTGTGGTGTTTGCTCAGAGACTTTGCATCATACTTTCCTCTCTTGCTCTTTCACTGCTTCAATTTGGAGACATTTTGGTTCTCTATTTGAGTTAGGTATGATTTCGTCTTCTATTTTAGAGCTCTATGAAGTCCTCAATTAATGGAACTATGGCGCATTTGTTTTACCCCCATTTTGTGGTTTGTTTGGCATGTGAGGAATAAAACCAGATTTGATGGTTATCGCTTTTCAGTTGAAGCTGTTTGCAGACTAATATCAGGTCATATAAGAGCCACTAGTCATCTCACAACGGGTCATATGCATAATAGTGTTTAGGAGCTAAGAATTTTAAAATGTTTTGGAACCCCTTGTCACCTCGTGCTACTCCTAGAGTGGTTGAAGTTAATTGGTTTCCTCTTTCTCTTGGTTGGGTGAAGATAAATTCTGATGGCTCTTGAAAACATGCAGAGGGAATGGGTGGTTATGGTGCTATTTTTAGAGATTACAAGGGCCATTTTCTTAGTGTTTTTGTCTCTAATTAATCTTGAAATTCTTAGTTCAATTTCAGCAGAGATATTAGCTGTTATTAGGCTATTGAGCTTGCTTGGGTTCGAGATTGGAAAAATGTCTGGTTAGAAGTTGACTCATCTTTGATACTTGATTATATTCGTAGACCTTCTCTTGTGCCTTGGCATCTTTGTATTTGATGGTTGAATTGCTTATATCAAATCTCTTTGATGAACTTAAAGGTTACCCATATTTTTTGTGAAGGGAATAAAATAGCTGATGCTCTGGTGAATCACGGTACGTCTTGTTTTGAATTGGTGTGGTGGGATGAGCCTCCACCTTTCATATTATCGTATTATAATAACGATGTTCGAGGTATGCCTCAATTTCGTATTAGCTAGTTTGTCATTTTTAAGAGGTTTTGGTTTTGATCCCCCTCCTTTGTCTTTTTTATTTATTTATTAACAAATAGAGTGATAGACGGTATTTTAGTCTATCCTTGATCATTCAACGTAAAAAAAAATAAAGAGAAGTATCAATGAAATGAGTAGACAATTCTGATTCCACTTTTACTTTTACATTTCGATTAATACACTTGTTAACAGAAATTAAACAAGCATAATTCAAGAATGATCAAATCTTCATAAGGTTTTTACTCCTAACTAAATCAAATGACCTATAGGTACCGTATAAGGTTTTTATACGATAACTGAATAGATTAATAAGAATGAGACTTTCATACTCGATGTTTTCTCTTTGCTCCGACTCAGACAGTTTTCGTTTTCTCTTTGCTCCGACTCAGACAGTTTTCTTCAAGCACACAGACATATGAAAAACATTATTTCTAAGTTTTCTTTAATATTTTAGTCATCCAACCTAAGAATAGTCTCAAATTCTGATGTAAACAGACATATATCCGCATCAAAGCAAAGAAAACCATTCAATCACACCATCTTATCTTGTCTACTGAATTGAATATGCATATATTCTCCAGTCCAACCACAAAAAGACGGGTAAAATATACAAGGCTTATGAAATATGATATTGATACCCTCATTTGGTTACACTACACTTCATCACATGTAAGAACCTGACTTATGTAACATAAGTCTTGCAACCGCTTCTAAAATAATCAAGGATCCCTTTCATTTGTGCTTATTTTGTGTCAAACAGCGATAAATGTGGTTCGTGGATCATTTATGTACCGATACTGTCTCAACTTAATCACATTTAAGGTGTTGGATTTTGATCACAACATACCTCAGTACAATTAAGAATGATTCACCCCATATATAAGTTATATTTTATTTATCATATTTCTGATGATGTGTGATATCTCTTCTCCAACACCCCTCTCACGTGTAACTTGACAAGATCTATACATGAATCTATGTCACCTTGTCCACTCGAACACGAACCATCATGTGCAACCAGACTCAAATGTTTAACACCTGTAAATATGTCAACCCAATAAGTTATATTTTATTTGTCATGTTTCTGATGATGTGAAATCTCTCCTCTCCAACACGCTCCCTCACGTACAACTTAAAAAGGTCTGCACGTGAATCTATGTCACCCTGTCCACTCGAACACGAACCCTCACATGCAACCAAACTCAAATGTTTAACACGTGTAAATATGTCAAACCAATCGAACCAACCAACCCAACACAACCCATTGGCACTTAGTAACAATCCGGCCACTTGAACATGAACCCTCACGTGTAATCAAACTTAAGGGGTTAACACGTGTATGTCTAAACCAATCTAGCCAACCAACCATTGGCATACAACTAGAGAGAGACTCGTTTTGATATCAAGTCAAATAGTGACAAGCGTGACGCTTGGATCAATCACGGACTAATATTGTCTCAACTTAACCACCTTTAAAGTGTTGAGTTTTGATCATAAAATGCATCGCTACAATTAAGAATGATTCACCCACATATAAGTTATATTTTATTTGTCTTATTTCTGATATGTGATCTGTCATCTTGAACATATTCTATAATACTTATTGACTTATTAAACATAGTATGAATCCATAAGTACACATATTCCCCTAGAATACGACTATATGAGAATATGAAATTTAGAACACAAAAGGATATACCGTTCTCTTTCAGGAATGGTGTGCTTTGCAAGTCCTCATTTCAAGTGTCAAAATGGTATAAAACAAACTTTTAATTAAGAAGTAAAGTCTAATTTGTAATTCGTATGATATCATACTTGAAGATGAGACTCATCAAAATCTAATAACATTTGCAAGCTCACCGAAACGCATCGCGCACATCATTTGCAAGTATAGGATACTGAAAATTGTCAACAAACGCGATGCAATCCAGAAAACTAAAATTCGATGAAAAAAAATTCAGAAGGGTAAAAGAGTAATTCCGTCAAAACGAACATGTATAAATAAGCTTCCCATTCCCTCCTTTTACTCTCCCTCATTTCTCGGATCCCGAACCCAAAACTCGGGTCGACCCGAATCACCACATCTCCCAAAAATGGCCCGACCCAGATTCGTAATCGAAGCCTCGGAGGCCTTGTCGATGGCCAAGCAGTCCAACCTCACCGTCGTCCAGCTCCTCCCGTCCCTCGTCAAGTCCGCCCAGTCCCTCGCCCGGGTCCCCATCTCCAAATTCCACGTCGGAGCCGTCGGGTACGGGTCCTCGGGTCGGATCTTCTTTGGAGTCAACCTCGAGTTCCCGGGCCTCCCTCTCCACTACTCCGTCCACGCCGAGCAGTTCCTCGTCACCAACCTCTCGATCCATTCGGAGCCCCGACTCGACTACGTCGCCGTCTCCGCCGCCCCCTGCGGCCATTGCCGCCAATTCTTCCAGGAAATCCGCCGCGCACAGGACATCAACATCCTCATCACATCCGATGAATCCGGAGACGACGAAAACGACAAGTCGTATGGTCAATTTAGCCCTCTCCGCCACCTCCTCCCCCGCCGGTTCGGCCCCGAAGACCTTCTCGGCGAGGACGTGCCGTTAGTCCTCGAGAAACACAACAATTCGCTATCGTTTATCAACGAACCCGAGACTTTCGGGGACGATTTGATAAGCCACGCGCTGGGGGCGGCGAATAGGTCGCACGCGCCGTACAGCCAGTGCCCGTCAGGGGTGGCGATTATGGACAGTGAGGGGAAGATTTACAGAGGGTGGTATATGGAGTCGGCGGCGTATAATCCGAGCATGGGTCCGGTCAGGGCGGCTCTGGTGGATTTCATTGTCAGCGGCGGCGGCGGGTATGAGAAAATTGTGGCGGCGGTTCTGGTGGAGAAGGAGGATGCTTTGGTTAAGCAGGAGCAGACTGCTAGGCTGCTTTTGCAGACCATTTCTCCGAAAGTCGAATTTCGGGTTTTGCATTGCAAATGATGAGGAGAAATGTGTAGTGTTTCCATTGGCATTGTTGATTGAGAAACCAGCATAGAATGGAAGATTAATTAATGTTTATGATAATGAAAAGAAGCATGCTTTGGCTGCATTATGCCACAACAATTTGATCATCTTTATTTTCTCTGTTTCTGTTGTCTATATTTGTGCTCTGCACTAGTCAATCAAATTGAGTTTGTGTTAAGAACTTGATTGGAAGGCGTTCCGAATTCTGGTTAGTTTAATCTATGATTTGTTTGATTTTGAGTAGTGAATTTTACTGTGATTGGGGTTAGTTTGATTGCTATTGAATCTGTGGTTTGGTTGTAGTTTTTATTCGCCATTTCAGTTTGCTTTGTTCTACCGATACTATTTCTAGTTAGTTTATCATGCAAATTGAAGAGCATTTGCATTTTTATTCTGATTCTAGTTCAAATTCATATGTGATAGAATGCTAGAGATAAATCTTGGTGAGTGCTGTGCTTGTGTTATGTGCTTGCCATTATGAGATATTGCAGTTTGTCAGTATAGAGAAATGTGTGGTAACAGTTTGCGTGCATTTGTACTTGTAATTGGACGATATGACTTATGAATGATATGCCTCATTGATGCAGCTTGTCAATATAGAGAAATGTGTGTTACACAGTGCATGCAAATTTGTACTTGTAATTGGACCATATGATTTATGAATGATATCCTATGCCTTATTCTCTGTTCATTGTTAATTAGATGGAAACCAAAAGCGAGGCTCTGAAAACAAAAGCTGCTTAAGACATTTGATATTGCATGGAACACAAGCATCAATGGTGCAAGGCACCATGATGATGTCCTTGAGAGACTCGAGAAAATTTCCTCAAAACCTGTGTGATTTACTGATACTGTCAAGAGGCTTCTACCTTTCAGACAGAAGCAAGTTGGCGTAAGAATCAACTCCTGAAAACTGGTGTTGAAAGAGGAAAAGTTCAGTGACTAAGCTGATACAGAGAACCTGAATCTCATAGGCCAAGTTTTCAAGTTTGGCATATCACAGCCTAGGTTAATTTTGGATGTAAGTGGGATTGCTCAGGAAAATACTGTAGTTTGTGGGGTGGCTGTCGATGATGGATTTCCATATGTAGAAAGGCACCAGTTCAAGGAAGAAAGAGGTGTGCTGAACACAAGGGGATATGCGGATTAAAGCTTCGAAGTGCAGTTTTCTCAGCAACAAAGAGCTTGGTAGTCATGATGCATCAAATGTGAAGTATGAAACAGTAGAGGTTCATGTTAATGAGAGCTCTACATTGATATTCGGATTCATCTTGCCTGATGGCTCTCGTTGTTGGACAGAACCAATCTAAGGAAGAAAAAGGTGTGATGAGCACAAAGGGAGAAGGATCCGGAAATCCAACTCCAAGTCAGTGAAGGAAGAGGAGGTCGAAATATGTGCATGATGTATGCTAAGATACTAACCATACAAGAACAGCTCATGAAAGAAAGAGGTGTGAGCAAATAATACAAAACGAGGAAGAAGAGTCTCCAGGTGATATTTTATTATTATTATTTTCTGAAATAGAAAATACTGTGTGATTCAATGATTTATAGATTCATGCTTATCTGTATGAGTTGTAGCCTTTTATTCTGTGCCCTGAGTTATAGCCTTTTATTCATGATATTTAAATCATTTAAGTTACTAACTGTTTTATCAGTTCCAAATTTTCAGCTAAATTTGATCCTTTTGGATTTTTTGCGGTATTGGAAGTAATTTGGTGTTTTTTTTGCTTGCATCAAAAGCAAATTGAATCATTTTCAAAATGTGTTCATAAAAAGCAATTCATGTTTGGTTTCCCATGCTTTGCTAATCTAACCCTTTCTGCTGGTTTATGTTACTGTCATGGCCTTGAGGCTTCCAACTTTTTTTTCCAAAGGTCTTGTTTTTTTCTTCTGTTAGTACAGTCAGCCAAAACCAAAGCATGATTCCTCTATCTCATATATGGATGGTGTAGATATAAATAGCAGTATTAAAATTGTATTGGTCCATTCATGATAGCAAATTGATTGGCTTATGGAGTATCTACTGAGGTGGACTTCCAACATAGTGAGCACACCCTTTAAAACACTTTCTTTGTTGTATCCAAAAAGTGTCACTTTTTTTAAACCTTCTGTGGATTTAGTCATTTGGTTAACAAACAACAGTAAGCTTGGCTTCAAGAGTCGTGTACGCAAGAAGGATCCGATCAAAGTTTTTCCAAGTTGGCTATGTATGGATTTTGACAGAGTTTTGGTCACTGCAGAATTGGCAGCATATCTTGATTCAATGGCTTTTTGGATAAAACTACAAAATGTTGACAAACCCTTGTGACAGTTTGGAACCATTTTCAGAACCATCTAAGTTGAGATGCCAAAATTGCAGGTTGCATATTGTGCTGCAAGCTTAGCATCCAATTCTGGCATCTGATCTTTCTGTGGCTAGCAATGTGGTTGAAATGTTGGAACAGGTTGTTATGCACAAGCTTCTGAAAACCTAAACCTAGATTTTACACCTCAAGCTATAATCTAACTGGTCCTAAGATCATATGCACAAATCAAAGCTGAATCATATGTGACATATGCTTATGCTTCTTATAAATCGGAAATATTGACTCGGATTTACAGCTCAATCTATAATATAACAAAATGTCGAATTTACAGTTTTGAGACCCGGAACACCTTCTACAGCTTTGTGGTGGTTCTTGTGGAGTTACTTACATGCTGTGGTCCCCTATTTCTTCAAATATTAGAGTATTAGACCCATCAAAAGTCGAATTTATAGCCGATAAATTGAACAAGCATGAAACCTCAAGAGAAATTTACCTAATACCAAACGTCTAAGACCACATTTCGCTCTAAGACCAAACGTCTCACTGTTATGAAAACAGGGAATGATGTACAAAACGTACTGGAGGTGACTTTACTCCAGACCAAACGCTTCCTCGGTGTGAAACTGGCGTGAAACGTTTGGCCTTAGAGAGAAACCAGCTCCAGCCTTGAGCTGAACTCGACATTATCGACTTCCTTCAACAAAATGAAAGAGAGCATGAAAATGTGAAGGTGGTGTAGATGGAATCCTAGATCAAATAGCAGAGGAAGAGAGGAAGTGAGGTAAAATAATAAGAGGAATGCAGATATGACCCGAGAAATGGCCGAGTCAGTATATAAGAGAAATGGAGACATGACAATGGATCCAATGCACACATGATCAAATGCTTCCTTACCTAAACACAGCAAGAGATGGGAAGCCATACCCAAACCCTTAAGGGGCTCCATACCTCTTTACTTGGTACTTGTTTCAGTTTGTTTGAGTGTTTCCCTTCCTTTCAGTTTCCTACAAGGGATGGGAAACCAAAAGGTTGTCCAGAATAACCATTGTTATTTGGAAGGATCAAAATTAGGTCTTTGCTTTCAGAACTGTATTGGTTGGTCGAGTCTGCAGAACTACTGTGAATATTTGCAACACTCAAAGCAAAGAAATTAACTGTCAACTCAGATTTGGGTGAAAGTTGAATGCTCAGATAGACTTAGACACCTTCATCTCCAATTTTTATTCGTTACTACTTGACCAAATCAATGGCATGTAGTTTTGATTCTTCATGAATATATTCCACCCTTGTTTTTTTGATTGAAAAGGGATAAAATGCACTACATATTTCAATTCATTGGGTTCTTCCGAATCTGGAGTTTCCAAGAGTAAGCAAATTTCAGGGTCTAGCTGTTTGAACTTTGAAGGTGGGTACCTGAGACCTTTCTCGTTGAAAGGTAACGGCGACAGCTTTGTTCTTAAGAGCCCTCTTGTCGCCGCAATCTCCACGTCTTCAGCCTTCTCTGCTGCCATTGCGGCTTCCCCAACGGCTGAGAGAGCTCAGGTCGTCGTGAGCTTCTGATATGCCAGGACTTTGATGAAAAGTCCTTATTACCCCTAAAATAAAATTTATTACCTTATACGTATCTCTCCGTATCGGACATTTTCTGGCTGATTAAGGCATCTTCCAGCCACACCAGAACGTACCCGCGCCTCGGAGGTTAAGAATATGTTCTCATATACGTCCATATACGGCGGAAAACAGTCCGATACGGAGGGATACGTATCCGGCAATAAATTTTATAGTGCGGGTAAATATGTCTTTCCATCTTCGCTGTGTTGTCTTTTTTCGTTAACAGTCTGTTTGGCATTGAAATAAATGGGTTTTCGTTTCGTCTTCTGAAAAGGGTTTGAGACTAAATCGAACAAAATGGTATATCGAAGAAGATGACCAATAGCCTGAAGGTTTAACTGTGTTAATATATGCCTTGAACCAGCCATCTGAGGGTACCAGCTATTCAGGAATCTCGCTGTCTGGTCAGCGAGTTGGGGTCCAAGGGCAACGCGTCTTGGTTTGGGGGTTCGGGGGCAACGCCCCCGAGGCCCACGAAATCTGTTATGCTGGGTTATGGTTTCCTGTTGGGCTTAGTATATAGGGTTTAGGGTTTAGTATATAAACGTCCTAAAACTAATTGTATTCTGTGTTTTTCCTCAAGATAATAAAACTGTTCTTCTCTGCCCGTGGACGTAGCTAACATATCGTTAGTGAACCACGTAAATCTGTGTTCTTTCTTGCACTCGTTACAACAAACTGGCTTATTACTTTTACAGAGAAATTTACACCTCAAAATCTCAAATTATACTCTAACTAGTCCTAAGATCATGCAAAAATCAAGGTGATAAAAACGAAATTTAGCGCAACCAGATAAATCATATATGAACGAAAAGTTTACAGCTCAATCTATAGTCTACAAATACTCCTGAATCATTTACACAGTCTAACAAATAGCCAAACACCAGTGATGCCATCTCCAATTCATACTTGCACTCTGCAGCTTCTGTTCATATCATTCACAGAGATGTCAAACCCACATATGGATGATGAACTTACAACAAGACTGCCCGTCTTATATCTCTACTACTATAAAGCCAAGCATCGAGGCAAAACATTTTAAAGAGATGCACAATCATAGATGCACGGGTACAAGGCTAGCTATTACAGTTAATTAAGATCGTATTGATTATAATCTTCATCCTAATCCCTATGAATATGAATCGAAACTGTGTGTCTCAGAATGGTGATGCACATTTGTTCCTGGCCCTGCAAATATCAGAGTATATTAGACCCGTTGAGTTGATTTTACAGCTAATATAATGAACAAGCATGAGACTATGAGAGAAATTTACCTGCTGGATAACTCGCTCTAAGACCAAACATCTCGCAGGGTTGAAAGAAGGGAATAATGTACAAAACTGGAGGAGCCTTCACTCCAGACCAAACGCTTCCTTTGTGCGAAACGGGCTTGAAACGTTTGGCCTTAGAGCGAAACCAGCTCCAGACTTGAGCTGTTCTTGACATAGACTTCCTTTAACAAAATGAAAGAGGGCATGATTATGTGAAGCTACGTGGTGTCGATGGACTACTAGACCAAATAGCAGCGGCAACAGAGGAAGAGAAGGAAAATAATAAGAGGAATGCAGACATGATCAGAGAAATGCAGTATATATATAGGTGCTGCAGTCCCTAAGAAAAATGGACACATATCCATTTTTATTGCTTACAGAGTTGGAGTATGCAGAGCTATCGATCTTTGCAAACACCCAAAACAAAGAAATGCTGAAAATTAACAAAATGTGAACTCATAATTGTAAAATTTTGCTGGCTTGCCATTTGTTCAGAGGTATACCATACAAGCTGGAGAGGAATTTGAGTTTATACAGGGCTGCAGTAAATCTGTGTATAGAACCTATGAAATGTGGAGTCACTGCATGAGATCAAATTATATACAAATAGATCTAAGACTCATTCACCGTCCTTAGTATTACACATTCACCTGACCAGAATTGACCCTCACGTCACAATAGTTGAAAGAAAAGAAAAAGAAGGAAACCAAGGAAATCTTGACAAGCTACTGGGACAGAGAATAAGAAGAAGAGGCAGCATTTTTCAGAGGAAGTTTCTGAACCGAGCCGCCACCTGATCCTTCTTCATCATCGACAACAAAGACATCCTCAGGCTCCCTTAAAGCTCCATGAACCAAAACAAAAGCAAGGCCAATAGAGAGTGCCCTTATAATTTTATATTTCACATTGGTAAGGAAAAGCACGAGGGCTGTGACCAAGAACACAGATCCCATCAGGAATCGTTGATCGATTTCATGGTCGAAAACCGATAAGGGTTTGTCATGTAAATAATATAGAGACAACCATGCAGCCATCAGGACGATCATGACTAGCAATGAGATGGGGTGCCATAGAAGGCATATGAAGAGAATGGTCAATATGATAATGGCGTAGTTCATGCGGAAGAAGGCAACGTTTGTCCTGATTCTTTCTAAAGATTGGTTGAAGGAGGAGGGAGGTCTGAGATCTTGGAGCTGAAACATCTCCAGCCATGGCCTTTGTATGTCAAGGCATACTTCAATCTGTTCTTTTGCTTGCGAAACGATATCAACCTTTGTGGATGGCAATGGTTCTGTAGCGATAGTTCCATAAGTCGTCATCGCCTAGGACGATGACAGAGACGGAGAGAAGAATGATCATGCAGAACATGGAGTTTTCTAATATAGGGGGAAGGATTGTGAAATGTAAGTTTGGCACACCAGTTTCTGGTAGATGGTTTGTAACAGAAGAGATGATATCTCAGAACGTGTTGGGTTAGTGTTTTATTACTTTTATCAAGTTATTTTCTATTGGAGTTTCAAAAGATAAGAGACTTAAAATAGATGAAGTTAGGATAATTACCAGAAGTACCAAACAGATGACTAATCATATTGTTTTTCTCATTTCCTCTTTTCTTATAGGCACAATATGTCCTTGACATTCAATGCAGCAGGTTGCAAATGATGGTAGAAACTCCTCACACAATTTCTTAAACTTGTCTATGGGGGTGGGAGAGAGGCTGGAACCTCTCCTCTCTCTACCTTCCAAGGTCCTCCATAAAATTTTGGCTTCATAAGGGGGACTTGATGGCCAGGATGATCTTCCCAGTATTTTTCCTGCAGAATAACAAAAGTTACGAATTTCATATAGGTCTTCAAAATCAGTATGAACAGATATCATTTTACTTGCATTGGATTTCAATAACAGAAAGATATGCAAAGCTACACAGTACAATTTTACTCGAAAGGGAAACAGCTAGATCATATATATGTTAGAATACAGAAGCACACACACAACATTGGGAGCTCTCAAAGCTTGCTTTATTAATCAACCTTCAAGGCTTTTAAATAAGCCAATTACAACGAAAAGGAGCTAGAAATCAGCTCATAAACTTGATCCCTCAGAAAAGGAAACTAACTACTTTGAATGAATCAATAACAGAAAGATAAGAATTGAATCCTAGCTAATAGGACTTATTGACCGAAAACAGAGCAGAAGAACCGCAACAGGCTTGGACCGGAAAGTATCTGCATTGAACCGGTCTTTGGCACCAAAATTCATATTTGAAAATAGACTCCAACATACCCTCCCCTGAACTGGACTGCAGCCGCATTCAGTTCATTCCTCAATCCCCTTGCATACTCCCAGCAGATCTCCCATCTTGACAAAGGCCTCAAGCTTCAGAGGTTTAGTCATTACATCAGCAACCTGATCTTGAGTTCTACAGAACTTCAGCTCAATCACTCCATTACTAGACAATTCACGCAGAAAACGATATCTGACATGAATATGCTTACTTATTCCATGAAGAACAGGATTCTTGATCAGCTTGATAGTGGAGCAACTGTCACAATGTATTACTGTGCAATTGTTGTCACTCCATCCAATGCTCTTCAATATCCTTTGTATCAAAACAGCTTGACAAGCACAAGCTGCAGCTAGATCTGTAAATGGACCGGATCTTATCCAGACCCGTTCCGGATCCGTGGTTTTTAAACGGGTTTGGATTGAAAATTTGATGCATTAAGGATCCGGATCCGTTAACCCATTTACTAAACGGATCGGATCCGGATCTTGGTTGATCCGATCCGTTAAGCACCCGGATCCGTTTAAAAATAATTAAATAATATTTATATAAATATAATATTATTAATAAATATTAAATAATATGAAAATTATATAGATCATCTAAACATTCATATCTAAATTGTCTCTAAAGTATGATTTGATGAAGTTGAAGGTTGTTAATGCCTATGTATCTATGCTAAAAAACATTAGAGGTTAAGTATTTTAATTATATTAGCGTACCATTAAGAAGTATTTTATGCATGTTCTTTAACTTTTGATATATATCTTTATTTTCTTATAAAATTTCATCAATGTTTTATAATAAAACTATGAAATTATTATTAAAATTTGAAATATTTATTATTATAAACGGATTAACGGGTCAGGTATCCTTTAAATCGCCGGATCCGGATTTAGATCGAGCTATTAAAGATTCGGCAGGTAACGGGTCGGATCCGGATCTAAAATTTCTATTACAGATCCGGATCTAGGTAGATCCGGTCCAGATCTAGGTAGATCCGGTCCAAATCTGATCTATTTACAGGTCTAGCTGCAACAATGTATTCAGCTTCAGTTGTGGAAAGACTGACCACATGTTGTTTCTTTGAACTCCAAGACACTGCTCCAGAGCTTAGCATAAACACATAACCAGATGTGCTTTTCCTATCATCACTGTCACCAGCATAATCATTGTCCGTAAAAGCCAGTAGCTCTCCAGAACCTTCTCCCTTTTTGTAACACACTCCATAGTCATTAGTAGCCTTCACATACCTCAGAGCTTTTTTGACAGCATGCATATGTAACTCAGTAGTCTTTTCATATATCTACTTGCTAGACTCACCACATACATCAAATCAGGCCTTTTCACTGTCAAATACATTAAGCTTCCTATTACTTGTTTGTAATGTGTGGTGTCCACCCTTCTACCCTCTTCATCTTTTCAATCTTGAATCCATGTACTATAGGATTCTTGACTCCATTGCTCCCCTCCATCCCAGATCTTTACAATAGTTCACCAGCATACTTCTTTTTACTGATAAAGATCTTAGTCTTACTTTGAATAACCTCTACTCCCAGAAAGTACTTCATTCTTCATAGATCATTCATATCAAAGACTTGTTGCTTGAAGTTCTTGAATTCTTCACACATAACAGAATCATTGCCTGTGAAGATTAGATCATCTACATACACACTGACAATTAGGACTTTTCCATCTGAGCTGCTCTTGGTGAAGAGAGTATGCTCACTAGGACACTTCACAAAACCCTCTGCAATAAAGTAAGACTCAATCATGTTATACCAAGCTTGTGGAGCTTGCTTAAAACCATAAAGAGCTTTATGTAGTCTCAACACTTTATGTTCTTCACATGCTTTTACATATCCCTGTAGCTGCTCAAAAAATACTTCTTCATCCAATTTACCATGCAGAAAAGCACTCTTTACATCTAATTGAAAGAAATACATGTAGTTTTGAGCTGCCACTACAAGAATCAGTCAGATTGTATCCCATCTAGTCACATGTGCAAAATCTTCATTGTAATTCAAGCCATGTTTCCGAGAGTACCCCTTTGTAACCAGCCTGACCTTGTACTTCTCCACTTCCCCTTTTTCATTAAGCTTGGTCTTGTACAACCATTTTACTCCAATAGCTCTGGCTCCAGCTGGGAGACTAGTCAGACTCCATATCCATAGCTTCTTTCCATTTTGTACTGCCTACTGCCTCCTCAAATGTGCTTGGATCACCATATTCTGTATAAAGAACCATGTTGACATATTCTTCTTCTTCAGACAAGCCCTCTCCTGACACATACTCTTCGATCCATTATGAAGCTCTTTTAGTCATCCCTTGTTGTGAACTCTGGTTGTTTTCTTCTTGAGACACTCTTGATGGCCCTTCATCAGTTCTTCCTCTAGGTCTTCACTTTCCTCTGGTTCAGCATTCTCTTCTTCACTTTCGGACTCTACTTCACCCTGCTCATCTTTCTCATCTCCCCAGATTAGTACTTCATTGCTTTTCTCTTTGTCTCCCCATTTCCAGCATTCTTCTTCAAACACTACATCTCTGCTGATGACTATTTTTCCAGTAGTTGGATTGTAGAGTCTGTATGTCTTTGTATTTTCTCCTAATCCCAAGAACACACACTCCACACTCTTGTCTTCTAGCTTTGTACTCTTTTGATCAGGAATATGCACATGAGCAATGCACCCAAATACTTTGAAGTACTTAACTGATGGCTTGTGACCACTCCAAGTTTCTTCAGGTGTTTGATCCTTCACAGCAGCAGTTGGACTCCGATTCATTACATGCACTGTCCACCTCACAGCTTCAGCCCAAAATTCCCTTAGAACTTCCTTTTCAGATAGCATGCTCCTGACCAAGTTCATGATACTCCTATTTCTTCTTTCTGCTACATCATTTTGCTGTGAAGTGTAGGCTGCAGTGAGCTGCCTTGCTACTCCATTTGAACTACAAAACTCATTGAACTCTTCTGAACAGAATTCTCCACCTATGTCTGTCCTTAAGCAGCTTATCCCTTCACCTACCTCCTTCTCCACCAAACTCTTAAATTTTTTGAATACAACAAGTGTTTCTGACTTTTCAAACAGAAAATGTACACACATCTTTCTACTAAAATCATCAATGAAAGTAGCTAGGTACCTCTTCTTACTGTTTGATTCTGGACTGATAGGACCACATAAGTCAGCATGTACAAGTTGGAGTTTTTTCTCTGCTCTCCATTGGCTTGTTTTAGGAATGGAAACTCTATGCTGCTTCCTAATCAAGCAGTTCTTACACAGTCTTGATGGTGTCTTCAGTAAGGGCAGACCATTCACCATCTTCTTGTGATGCAAGGTTCTCAAACCCTTAAAGCTTAGATGAGCATATCGACAGTGCCATAGATGAGATTGATCCTTTGATGCAACTTTATGACAGTTAGCTTCAGAAGAGCTAGTACACAAAGAGTTATGAGAATGCATTTCAGCTATAAGAAAAAACATCATATTGGTTGTCATACAAGTCTGTATTATTAGACCTTTAGAAGGATGATAGACTCTACACATATTATCATGCATCAATACAGCTAATCCCTTCTCTTGTAGCTGACCTACACTCAACAAGCTGTTCCTGAACTCAGGGGCATAGTAAACATGCGTAATGGTCTGAGTGATTCTCTCAACATGAAGTCTAATACTTCCTTCTCCCGCTACATTTATTCTGGTGTTGTTCTCAAGCTTAACAGTTAACTTGTAATTCTTATCTAGACTACATAACCATAGCTTATTTCCTGTCATATAATTAGAAGAGCCTGAGTCAATAAACCAACTGTACCAAATCAAACAGTTTCAAATAGGAAAAGGGCAGAGCAAAGAACCAAACTTCAATAGTATCAGATACCCAACAAAGTGATTACCTTGTAGAGCTGTTCAGTGACAGCGGATGCGACGACACCTGTGTAGAAAGCGGACACGTAAATAGTGACGAGAGGAGTAAACGACTTGGGGCGAGTGTAGGGCTCGACCATGTTCCAGAGAATCATTCTTTCCCATTTAGTGTACATACTGCGTACTTCCTCCACATATAGCTCGCCATTTTTTCCAACCTGAAGAAGGCGACAGACGACTCGTCGTTTTTTATGTTTTTAACGGTGGATCCTTTTACCCGTAAAGGCCCACCATGGCCCAACCTCCATGACGTGACACTTTTCCGTCTAGCCCAATTCGTTTAATTTTGTTTTGGTGGGAAGCCAGTTTCGTCTGATTGCTTCTTCTACGGTTCTACCTGCAGCTCCCCATATCATATGTATAAGAAATATGAATAAGAAATATGCAGGGTTTCAGAATCCAATATAGCCTAGCCTTCATTTTCAATTCGATGTTACATCAAATTGGATTTTCGTTTCTTCTCCGGTGAAGGGTTTGAGACTGAATCGAACAAAATGGGTATATTGAACAAGTTTTAGAGTTTTGGACTATTATGGAACTTTATTTTGAAAAAAAAATTATTGATAGATCATAATAAATCGTTTCTGTCGGTTAAAACTTAAAACGTTGAGTTTTTATTTTCTTGCTAAAATCGTCTTAATAATAATAATGATTTTTAAGAAATTTTAGGATTGACATCATTCAAGAATCTTCACATGGTTGTTCTCATGATTTTCCAAAATTAAAATACGATTCATATAATAAAAAATGGTCAAGAATTTTACTGTAAGTCCGCTCATACACCCTCATAGTTCTGTTGATATTCATCAGAACTCATCGGAACATTTTATGATGAACACATCGGAACATTTTACTTGAATAAATGACTAGTTAAAATCTCAATCTTAATATTCAATCGTATTCTACTTTGAAAAGATTGTTTTCTCATAACAAGATCACGTATCAAGTTAGTACTCGTGCTTCATCAAACTTTTCTCATTTGTAGCAAAGCTGTCCAAACCATAATGGAAAAATGGATAATATTAACGACATGTAGAATATAGTAGCACACAAAAAAGTATAAGAACAGATATTTGACTCAATTTCTTGATATTAATGGGGTGGAAGAAAAAAAACCCAAAGTTCAAACATTTCAACCAAAAATGGAAAACAAAAAGATTACGTTGTGCCTAGCTAGACAAAAATTCCTAGACAAAATCTTAACAAAACTTCATCATGACTCTGAGCCAGGCCACCAAATTCCTCTGCTTCTGGCTCTTTTATTCACTCTAGCTTCCACCTTTGCTTCAATCTTCTTCAGCAAGAGGAACAGACTCAACCGATTTCTTGTACCGGAGGGCATACAACATTTCTATGTAGCGACGCTTCTCGTCAAGGTCAGACACTTGCTTCCAGAAGCCATAAACTCCGGTCAGGGTCAGCAGCCTCTCAGAGTAAATCTGCCAAGTATACCTACATAAACAACACAAACATGTAAGAACATAATAACTTCCAGCACAAGTTGGTGAAAGCACATTAGGGTTTAGGGAAGGCATTGCTTACTTCTCTTCGATACGCTTCAAGCCTCCTTGGGAAATTGTGTCCCAGTGAGAAGGATCAGCCTTGCACTTCTCGAAGAAATCAACAAGGATATCAGCAGCTTTGTCACCATTATATGGATCAATGTGGTAGCCGGATTTGCCATTCACAATAATCTCAGCAGGGCCGCCTTTGCAAGTAGCGAAAGTAGGCAATCCGCAAGTCATGGCCTCCACAACAGTCAAGCCAAAGGCTTCATAGACAGCAGGCTGCACAAAAGCTCCTTTAGTGTCAGCAATATAGCGGTAGAGCTCACCGTTCCTCACACGATTCATCTGAGAAGAAATCCATCTGAACTGTCCAGTCAACTTGTAGGTGTCAATGAGCTCATACATCTTCTTCATCTCAGCCTTCTCCTCGTTGTCCTTAGACTCCTTTCGCCTGTCCCCAGCAACAACCACAAGGTTAACTAACTCCCTAAGCTTGGCATTCTTGCCATACCATTCCACAAGCCCGGTGATGTTCTTCACACGGTCAAGCCTTGCCATTGTGAAGATGATTGGCTTGTTCCTGTCATTCAAGACACACAAGTGTTCCTTGTTCTCCACTTGGCTGTAGAGGAGCTCTTCGATTTCAGAGTGGAATGATGTCAACCTTCTTTCCTTTTCAGTGTATGGGAAGTAAATGTCCGTGTCAGCTCCTGGGGAAACAATGTTGAACTTGGGATCAAAGCAATCGATACCACTGACAACGCGGTAGAGGCCAGGCATTGTAAAGGCTAGGTGACTCTCATATTGACCAACAGTCTCTTTGTTTCCAGCAATCTCTTGGAAGGTACTTGTGATAATGAAATCGGTCTGGTTCATGGCGATGAGATCAGCTGTGAACTGGCAAGAGAAGTGGTACTTGTCCTCAAGTTTCTTCCAGTATAGGTCAGAATCAGGGTACTTTGTCTTCTCCAAGGCATGAGCAATGGTGCACTGAGTAACATCAAACTTGTGTGCCAACAATGACGCTACAATGTTCCCATCACTGTAGTTTCCGACGATGAGATCAGGATTGCCCTGGAACTCCTTGAGAAGTTCTGTTGCAACATCCTAATAACAAGAAAAAAAACTCTTGGTTAGTCTTAGAATGAAACACAAGGTGAAGATCATCATGTGATTGTGATTATCAAAACCTCACCTCAGTGTAAGTCTCTAGATAGGGCCAGACTTCGAATCTGGAGATCCATCTGCGGACAATTCCCTTCTCTGTTCTGAAGGGGACACGAATGATATCCGAATATTGAGTTCCATAAACCTTCTCAAGACGCTGACCACAAGTAGTCCCAACAGCATCAGGGAGGAGCCTTGTAACCTGTGTATAAGAGTACATCAGATTGAGGCATAAAACAATAGAAATACATGAACACATTAGAAGCTAATTCTGTTCACAAAACTTACAATAAGAATGCGAGGGGTGATGTCAAGCCCTTGTTCCTTGATCCGCTTGAGCATCTCATTCTCCAAAGCACGAACTTGATCCAAGATATAAACAACCTAAGCAATAGCATACTCAATGATCAGAGTTAAGAAATGATGCTAAATCTAAAACCCTAAACCCTAGTAAGAAAGAGGCATTCTGCCTTGCTTTACTAACCTGGCCACCAGTGTCAGGATATCCCAAGACATTGTCTTGTGCAAAGTAGCCATGGGGAGACATGATCACAACATTAAAGACCAAGGGGATCTTGCTGAGGAACTTCTCGAGAGTACGAGCATCAGGTGCCTCAAGAAGCTCCAAGAGAAGCTGGATAGTTTCAAGAACACGGCCAGCATTGCTTCCCCAACCTCTTTCCAGGCCAAGATCCTGCAACTTTTGCTCAAACTCCTCATATGCGGTTTCGGGGAAGAGTGTCAAGAGATACTCCTCCACCTCCAACAGAACATGTTGGAAGGACTCCACATCCTCAATGTTGTCATTCAGCATTAGGTTCTTGCCGTCATGGGTGTGAATCCGGAGAAACTCAAGCAACTCTGGTTGCATGCTCTCCGGCTCAGTGAGGAGCTTAGCAGAAATATGGCGGTTGAGGAACTCAACGCCGTTTCCAATAGACTTGGAAAGAATTGGTTTAGGAACTGATGCGTTGAATGGCTCAAAGTCCAACTCCAGCACAAAGTCTCCTTTAGCACTGCAATTTCATACACAACAACATTGTAAGCATCAATGCATCATAGTGTTACATTCATACTGTTACATATATTATATATAAGTATATAACATGAATAAGCAACAAAAGTTGAAGTAAAACCAAAGGTAAATCTACCTTCCATCGACGAGTTCTTCCTTCATGATCAAGTACTCAGCCACAGGTAACTCCTCAGCATTGAGCGTCTTCATGTTGATTCTGATGTGTTCCCAAACACCAGGCCTAGGACGAATAGCCAAGGCTAGGTATGGAGACAGTACAAGAGCTTCCTGAATGTTCTTTGAAACCTCACCAAAGGCTTCAGGGATTGCTTCAAACTCAGCAACAAGTTGCTGGGGTTGCACAAACCCTTTGCCATTGCTTTCAAACCTAGAAAGCACAGCCAAGATCTCATCACGGTGATCAGACAGAGTCCAGTCCAATCTCTCATAGATGCTGCAATGAGCACATGAAGAAGGATCTGCCATTGCTAGAAAACCTAAACAAACTTTTGAAACACTAAGAAAATAACAAAGTGATGAGCAATAAGAAAAGGGAAGCAGAGAAGAAGATGATGTTTCTCTGCAGAATTAGGAGGTAATTTATATGGTTCGAGCAAGAAGCTAAATGGTAAGTTCAAAGACTTGAGAAGGAGGTAAAATCCTAGTATTCAATGGGGGAAACCGAAAATCTTTTTATCCATCGATCATGTTCATATATGTTTCCATAAGTAATGCAGAGTACCCAAAAGAGATTAACAGTGAAGGGCAGATTAGTAATGTGCAAACTATGTTATCCGATTGGATATTTGAAATGGTATCCAGTACAAATTTGAGAGTGAAATCCTACGTTATTCACTGCCATATATGGAAAAATTAAATGAAAATTAACAGATAGGATTTCATGCCCATGAGGAGGGATAAATCTTTCAAATTATAAGTTAATCCACTCAAATATCGACACTTGTTAAAATAGAATATATTAAGGAATATGCCTAGGGTTTCTTATTTCAATTTTCCGAGATGAAGTGTTGGATAATCTGACAAGATTTTTTTAACCTTGAAGCTCGAGGAAATTTATTAAAAAGAAAAATGAGAAAAAGAATTACATCGGGAGGACAAGAACCTGACCCGAATAAAAATAAAAAACATGAGGAAAACTCTTATCTGATCATGACAAGCAAACAAAAGCTTAACAAAAACGAAAATTAGGGATATGTGAGACAGATCACAATTAAAAACCTGCATATGATAGTATGTGAGACATGCATATGATAGGAATGGACTTGGAAAACCAGCTGGTGCAAAACTTGGTGACAAAATAATAAATTCATTATATTAAAAACCTGGAATTGCTTGTACACTGAATTTTCAGATACATAAATGGCTTTCAGAAGAATGACAAAAATGCGGCTGAATGGCAACATATGAGATTTGTTACATAGAATGAGATATACAGGATAAAAGTAGAGTGATGTCTTGACTATGCTGGGGTTGATGATATGGAGTGGCCTCTTGATACAATCCTTGAGTTGAAGTCAAGAAGGTCTATGCTGAAGCAGATTCTGAGGGTGTGTCCTGAACCAAGGAAGGTTCCAGTTTCACATATCCAACTCCCTTTGGAGAGCCGATACTGCAACGAGCGGTGTTGTGTAACTGGATAGCATCCTTTATTTTCTGGAACTGCAGAAAGGTTATAAACACGATGAGATGCATTCAGATATAGTAGATGTGAAGATGTCCTAACAGCCAAACTTAACTTCGTTATCCACATTATCTAATGACATGAGTCTAGATGAGTAAAATATTGAATGCATTGTTTCAACAGTACACACTCTAGCAAGCACATTTAGCATAATATGCACAGTCCTAGTCAGCTAAACCAATCCGGGTATGTTTCAATCAGTGATGCTTCTTAGTTTCAGAACATAGGTACTTCAAGGGAAAATGTTCTACATCATGGATAAGAAAAGAAAGATTCAACATTTTGTTTCCAACATCTTCCTGACCAAACAAACTTGAGACAGGAGGACACTCTCTGCAACATGAATAATAAAAGAATGAAAATTCATAATTACCTTAGCCAGTGAACATGAAAAGGATTCCAGTTGTCCTTCAGATCCACGGTAAAAGTGGAAATAGGGAAGGACCTTCACGTTCATACTCCTGCACATAGGCTTGTTCTCATCAAAATTCACTTTCAGGAATAGAACCTCAGGGTGATCCTCAGCTGTTCTGCAGAGCTGACACATGCATTACACAAAAGTGAATTTGAAACAGTGATAATCTCTAACTATTCAGAAAAACTTTCACAACAAAATCAAAACCAGATTTGATGCGCGGCAAGAATCAATGAATCATTTTGACATAATGAGTTTCTATCTGGATTACTTGACCAATTGTTACCTTAGGAAATAATGCACGGCAAGAACCACACCAAGTGCCATAGAATTCTACAATAACTAATCTATCTCCAGCTTGGCCTAAAGCACTCAAGAATTCTTGAGTAGAATGTATGTCAATCATATTCTGAACACTTCTTTCCCACCATTTTGGCTGGTCTGTTTCTGCAACAGCGGCCTGTACCTAAAGTAAAGCATATAAAGAACATGATATCATCCGGTAACTATAAGCATACTTTAACAGTTGGGAAAATTAACAAATATCATTTCAGAAGGGTTTGTTCATCACTTGAAACTATCATCCCAACATATTACTGAGTAAAGAATAACCAAAACCTAAAGAACTCAATGCAACGAAGTAGGTTGCTTTTTCTTTGACCTTTAACATCCAAACCAATTCTATAATTACAGTACAGAAGCAAGAGAGCCAGCATTTCACATTAAGTCATCAAAACCAAAGATAATCCAAACTGTGTAAACCTAAAATTTCCAACTTCACCTCTATCTCTCTGTCATAAGTAAGTGTCAATAACAATTTAAACTTGAAAAAAGCTCTAAATTTTCACATGGATTAAACAGCTCTAACAAAGGGGTGCCCATATCATCTTCACAATGTGCAGAAAACATGGTCATTCCACCCCAAATTTCCCAAAAAGACTACAATACAAGGCCAAAACATAGCACAAAACCATCCTCATAAAATTGAAGCAAACATCAACCAGACAATAAAGTATTCACCTTTATAATTACAAGAAATAGTAATTCACCTTGAAATGTACCAACTGCTTTTTGGTTCTGTAACCAAAGCGAGCAAGGGTCTTATCAGAGAGAGCATAAGCCCTCCGAAATGGGTTTTGATTAATAAAGAGACCCGGTTGCAGAGAAATCAAAGAGGTGAGCAGAGACGAAGAGAACCGAAGCGAATGGAATTGTAATCGAAATACATCAGCCATTTAAAGAAGAAGATAGATGGATATTCTGGAAGGGGTTTAGAATATGAGAAAAGGTGAAGTTACATGAGGGTCAGAAGAGGAGGAAGAAGAAAGGCTATGGCTTTTAGTAATAGTATCTACGCCTGTTTCTGTGTGTGAACCAGATCGTACCAAAGAGACCAGGTTTCTCTTGTGTTCTGATTTTTACGTTTGCCAAAACAATTTACATAGGATTTTTGTTACCGAGACCTGGTTTCTCTTGTCTTCTAATTTTTACGTTTGCCAAAACAATTTACATAGGATTTTTGTTACCGAGACCCATGTTGGGGCCTATTGGATAGGGGATTCCGCCCCTTCGTTAAGTCCATTCTAATGATCAAGAAAGAAACACAAATCGATATCTTGAAAAACTTACAGTCCCACCACTTGTGATGAATGACTTGAAGTGTGATTAGTTTGATTAAAATTTGTCAGTTATAGCTAATTTTTACATCCATAAACATCAACTACACTAAAAATCATTATCACCATTAACATTCGAGATTGCTGATGCAGCTGGAATTTGAGAGTGCTTTGAAATTTTTGTATGGTTGGGAGCATTTGACTTGGAGGACCCTGCGTCCCTGCCATTGCAATGAAATTTCTCATGAATTTCAACCTCTTAAGTCTTGGCCAATCAATCACCAATTGGCAGTTTGGCACATACTTGATCAGTGGCAACTGTCCATGAAAGTTACATTAATCAACGTGTTACTCGCTTGCTTATATGTAATCACAATAACTTTCAAGATTCTAAACACAGAACACAGTTCACCATCACTCGACTACTTTTCAAATCTGCAAGGTCACCACAGAATAGATGATAATGCTATTTCAAACATTTATGTGAGAATCCCAGGAGTCTAAGAAACAGAGGAGGGTTGCTCCTACATCATAAAACTTGTGGTTACCAGAAACCAACACCAATAATATCAGCCACCAGGTTAGCGATCTTTCATTGTAAGCAAGCACTAACAATTTAAATGCCAAGTTTTCCCAGCAAAATTAATTCTTTATTAATACTTGCTGTCAACGTTTCTGCAAGACAAAGGGAACTCAGACAATTGCAAATGTAAATATGCCATTCTCCATTACATAACTGTATCATAGACAATCAGTAAACATAGAGATTGAAAGAACGATCATAATTTGAGACGTGTTTTTAGGCAATACAGAATATATCCCTTCAAATATGATATACACAAAAGAAGCTTATGGACAGCATATTATTCTACCAAATGATGTCCCTATACAAAAGTGCAAGTCATAATTTTAGTGGTTGGATTCAGTTCTTACATGTGCTGCTGCTCCTATTGAAAGAAGCAGACAAATGTAGGGTCATTGCTAACGAAACTAAGCATGCTTCACAGCTTCAGCAGCTAGGCTTGTGGGAGCAAAGCCTCATCAAAATTTGTGAACTTATAGACTCGCTAGCATATAAGCAAACCATTGCAAAATAGTTAAATTTTTGGAACCAATCCTCCCCTAAACTAATTAATTGCTTAACTAATTGTCATAAGTAATTAGTTTAAAGTTGGAACCTTACAAACACCAAGCAGCTCTGGTAGCTTCTCAAACACATCTAGCTTGAGTGGTTTAGTCATAATGTCTGCCACCAGATCTTTAGAGCCACAATGAACCAGCTTCACCCTTCCATCCTTTATAAGATCTTGCAGGAAATGAAATCTCACATCAATATGTTTACCTCGACCATGAAGTACATGATTTCTAGAGAGCTTTATAGCAGAACTGTTATCACACAAGATAGTGATGCATTTGTTTTGTGAATGGCCTAGCTTATCCAACACCCTTTTCATCCATACACCTTGAGTGGCACAAGAAGCAGTAGCTACGTATTATGCCTTAGTAGTTGACAATGTTACAATAGGTTGTTTCTTAGATGTCCACGACACTGCACCTCCACTCAAAGAAAAGACATAGCATGAAGTACTTTTCCTGTCAACCACATCTCCTGCAGTATAAGTTAGTAGCTCTACATCTCCTCTCCTTTTGTAGAATATCCCCAAATCAACAGTGCCTACCACATACCTGAGTATTCTTTTAACAACCTGATACTGAGGTTCAGTGGGATTGGCCATAAACCTACTAGCAAGACACAAACATAAAGTTTGGTCTCGTTACCGTCAAATACATCAAACTCACCACCATTTGTTTATACATAGTGGCATCTACTTTGGCCCCATCCTTATCCTTTACTAACTTAACACCAGACACTATTGGATTGTGCACAAAATTGATTCTCTCCATACCAAACCTTCTAAGCAGCTCTCTTGCAAACTTCTTTTGGCTAATATAGATACATTCAGTGCATTGCATTACTTCCACACCAAGAAAATATCTCATTTTCCTGAGATCGCTCATATCGAACTCTTGCTTCATGGACTCTTTAAACTTGACAAACATATACTCACAATTGCCAGTAAAGATTAAATCGTCCACATACACGCTCACAATTAAAAACGTACCTCTGACACTAGCTTTGATGAATAAAGTGTGCTCAAAATCACATTTTTCGAATCCTTCTTTCGCAAAGTAGTTCTCAATTCTGCAGTACCATGCTCTAGGGCTTGTTTGAGCCCATAGAGTGTTTTCTTAAGTTTGTAGACATTTTTTTCTCCCTTCACCTCAAAACCTTGTGGCTGCTCAACATATACGTCTTTATTGAGTTCTCTATGTAAGAATGCGCTTTTAACATCCAATTGGTAAATGTTCCAATTCTGCTGTGCTGCCAAAGCAATAATCATCCTAATTGTGTCCCACCACCTAGCCACAGGAGCATAAACCTCAGTGTAGTCCACACCAAATCTTTGTGCATACCTATTTGCAACCAAGCGAGCTTTGCACTTATCTACCTCCCCATGTTCATTGTATTTTGTCTTGAAGACCCACTTGACTCCAATTGCCTTCACTCCATTTGGCAAATCAGTAAGTTTTCAGGTGTTATTTCTCTTGATGGCTTGAATCTCAGACCTCATTGCATCACACCATTTTGAATCCCCAACTGCTTTCTCAAAGCACACTGGATCTTTTTTATCAGAAAGTACAACAAAACTATGAACTTATTCACCTTCTCCTGATATGTAGTATGAAGGCCATCTTCTTTCTCTCTCTTCTCTTTGTTGAGCATCAAGAGCATTTGAACTGTCACTGCCACTACTGTTTTCTTCTTCATTCACACCATCACCATCTGCATGTTCATTCAAGGTACCATCAGCATGACTGAGCTCTCTCAACTCTTCATCATCATATCCCCAATCCAATACCTCAAGCTTAGCCTCTTCAACACTTCTCCCCTAATCCCAACTAGTATGTTCTTCAAAAACAACATCTCTACTCACCATGATTTTCTTTAAAGTGGGATTATATAAGCCTTTGATTCCTCACTCACACCAAATAAGACACATTTGTAGCTCTTGTCCTCCAGTTTAGTCCTCTTGGCATCAGGAATGTGAACGTGAGCTACACATCCGAACACTTTGAAATAGTCCACATTAGGTTTAACTCAGCTCCACTTTTCTTCAAGAGTAGCATGCTGCACTACTAGAGTTGGACTTCTGTTAAGAACATGTGTGATCCAATTAACACCTTCCAGCCAGAAATTCTTGGAGATTTTCTTCTCGGACAATATGATGTAAACAATGTTCATGATTGTTCGATTCCTTCATTTTGCTACCCCATTCTGTTGGTTATAAGCAGCAGTAAGTTGTCTTTTGATGCCATTTGTCTGACAATACTCATTGAACTCATTAGATGTAAATTCTCCATCCCTGTCAATTCTCAGGCAAGAAATAAAGGAACCGGTTTCCTTCTCAACTAAGTGTCTGAAACACTTGAACATTTTGAATGTCTCCGACTTCTCAGATAGAAAATAAACCCACATCTTCCTAGAATAATCATCGATAAAACTAAGAAGATACCTCTTGCCACTATTTGAAGTTGGTGTGATTGGTCTGCAAAGATCCGAGTGTACCAATTGAAGCTTGCGTGATGCCCTCCATGAACTATTTTTTGGAATTGGATCTTGTTCTTGCTTTCCCACCAAGCAATCATGGCACACCTATATGGAAGCTTTGAATTGGGGTAGCCCTTTCACCATATTCCTATAACTCAGTGTTCGAAGACCTTTGTAGCTCATGTGTGGTAGCCCTTTCACCATCTTCCTATAACTCAGTGTTCGAAGACCTTTGTAGCTCAAGTGTCCATACTCGCAGTGCCAAAGATGTGTGAGATTGTTTGTGGTTGCTTGAAAACAGGTTGTGGAATCAATGAGCACAACACTAGCAAGGATGGCAAACATTCTATTTGTCGTCATTTGTGCGTACATGATCAGCTCTTTTCTTGTATGATAAACTTTGCACACTCCATATTGTATAAGAATGGCCAGACTCTTCGCTTGCAATTGTCCTATACTCAACAAATTATTTTGCAACTCTGGAACATAATAAACTCACTAATCACCTGAGTTAAGCCATCAACCTTCATCTTGATATTTCCCTTCCCCATCACTGACATCCTTGTGTTGTTGCCGAGTTTGACTATGTGTCTATACTCCTCGTCAAGATGAGTAAACCACTTCTTGTTACCACACATGTGGTTGCTGCAGCCGCTATCCAAAAACCACACATTTTGAATGAAGTTGTTCTTTTCCACATAAGCCATCAACAAGAGCTCCTCCTCTTCATCAAGTTCAGCATAAATCACATTTTTTCCCAACTAGGGCATTCATGTTGAAAGTGTCCTAGTTTGTGACACTTGTATCATTCCATAAATGCTTTGTTAAATCCTTGCCTGTCAGGACCTCTTCCTCGACCTCTAAAACTACCGCGTTCTCTGCCTCTGATAGCTCCGCTATCTTAAGTGTGGCCTTCAGCACTTGTTCTTCTCTAACCACATGTCCCAACATCCGCTGCTCAACCAGGAGACTACTTTGCAAGTCATCAATGCTCATGGTGGTGAGATCGTTGGATTCTTCAATAGAACACACAACATAGTCGAATTTTGCAGTCATCAACCTCTAAATCTTTTCAATTATCAATAAGTCCATCCTCTCACCATGTGCTTTCATTTTGTTAGCAATGGTGAGGGTTCTTGCAAAGTAATCATCTACATTCTCTCATTCTTTCATTCCCAAGATTTCAAACTCTCTTCGTAGAGCTTGTAACTGAGCTCTCTTTACTTTAGTGGAACCCTGATACTTCTGTCTCATTGAGTCCCATATTCCTTTTGCCATCTCCTTGTTCAAGATCGATATATCAATGGCTTGAAACAGGTAGTTTTTAGCCTTCAAGTCCTTCAATCTTGCATATTCTCTTGCCTTGCGCTGAACCTCGTTTTATTGCACTCCTGCTGCTGCTGCAGGTAGGCCATTCTCTAACAAACCACAATATTCCTTCGATCAAAGGAAGTTCTCTATAAGCAACGATCAATAATCATAATAGCCGTCAAACTTAGGAATTGCAGGTTGAACAAAGTTGCCTTCCGCGGCCATACTCTGTATACACTCAGATACACTCTTTCTTTTCTCCTCTCTACCACTCAACCAGGTCCATGTTGAAGGAGGCCCATGTTGAAGGGGGCTCTATACCAGATTTGTTAAATGCAGAAACAAATAACAACTCAAGCAAATTGGGAGAACACACTCTGTATTCATTATTTGCAGAACATGCATATATAGCATTGCATGAAGTGACTGAAAAGGCAAAAACAGCCCACCCAACGCACAACTCCCGTTCGTGGTACATGATTACATGAATGCGTCAAATTCTATCTGCATACCCTACAAACCAGGGATTATTAACAAAGAAATACTTAACAGAATTAAATTCAAACTCCAACATGCTTGAACTTGAAGAAGCTGACTCCACCTGAGAAAGGCTTGGGAGAAAGATACTAAACACTAGGCAAAAGAATAGACTTTGGAAATGATTCAGATCCATTGTTAGGTGCACCCTGGATGTTGAGAATCTTAGTGATCAAGTTGTATATCTCGACATTTTCAAAACTAGGAACCTTGCTCCCTCTTGCAAACTGGGGACCATGGCCGATAAATATGGTCCTCATGGAAAACACAGCATTGTCATAACCATGAGCTCCTCCACATTCTTGCATCTTTGATGTCTTCTGTTCCACCATAAACCCCTCCTCAACCAACCCTATAATAGGAGGGATTCGATCACTCGCTGCATAATGTAGCCGACTAGGAAGATTCTCCTTTACATACATTTTCAATCTCTTCCCATTATTAACCTTCCTCGAACTCAAACCATCATTCATCTTAGCAACCACATCCGCAGTATCAACTCCTGCAGGCGGCCGAATAGCCAGCAATGGAGAATAAGACTGCACCCAACTCGCAGGAATTTCAATCCAAGACGCCAAATCCTCCAGGAAAATTAACTTCTTGTCACAAGTCCCAACCATCCCATGATCCCCCACCATAATAATCGTCACATCCTCAAACACCCCTCTTTTCTCCAACCCCTCAATCAACCTCCCAATCATCCTATCAATATTTGCAACAGCCTCACTAATCTCCAGATCATCAGGCCCAACCTGGTGTCCCTGATGATCCGGGTCCTCAAAATACAATGTCATAAAATACGGAATCTCACTACTAGGCAAATCAAAGTACCCTAAGGTAGTATCAACCCTCTCCTCGAAAGGAACAGAGGCATTATATTGCTGACAAAACTTTTCAGGACAAGTCCAAGAGCCTTTCTTTACCTCAGCACCAGGCCAGAAATACGTAGCAGCCCTCAAACCATGGTTCACCACAGTCTCCCATAGCGGCTCGCCGAGCCACCATTTCGGCTCGTGGCTCCCCATGTTGAAAGACTCTCCGGTATAAGGATCCACAAAGTGGTTGTTGACGATTCCATGGTGAGCTGGGTAAAGACCTGTGACAATAGAGTAGTGATTAGGAAACGTTAGGGTAGGGAACACCGGAATCAGACCCGTTTCGGCTTCGGTCCCTTTGGCAATGAGGCGATGGATATTTGGAGTTGGAGTCTTGAATTGGTAACCGAATCGGAAACCGTCTGAGGAGACCAGGATAACTGATGGGTGGGTTAGTTTGGATAAAGGGCGAGCCTTGGAGTCGAGTGAGGAGGTGGTGAAGGTGGTGGGTGTGAAGGGTGATGGGTTTGAGAAGAAGAGGAAGGCGAAAGCTGCGGAGGCGGAGAGAGCTATGCAGGTGATGAGGAGAAGAGAGATGAAGATGACGATGGGTTTGTTGGATGGAGATGAAGGTGAGGAGGTGGAGTCTGTGTTGAAAGAGAGAAAGGAGGCAGATGGGTTTGGGGAGTCCTCGTCTTGGGTCGGAGTCGGAGAGGATTTCATGGGTAAGGTATCGGAACCCATTTCGGGAAAGAGTGGTTTCGAGTGAGATTCAGAGGTGAAAGGTTGGGTCTTGGTGGAAGAATGTGGTGAGAACTGAGAGTTAGCTTTCAGTTTTGGTGGGTAGCAGTGGGCGGTGGACTTGGTTTGACCTTGAAGCTTGGCGGAAGAAGACACAGTTATACAGTTATATACCATCTATACCCCGGATGGTAATTCTAAACCCATCTCCCATTTTGTAATCAAATTCGTTGGTATGCACGAATGATTTCTGATAACGAGGCGTGATATAGCCTAATTCTGATTCGTTTTTTTGGTTACAACACGTTTAAATGATAGCTCGGTTACGCTACATTATTATCGTCAGGTCAAATCTATAACTTTAATATTAAAGAATTTACAGTAAATACGTGCCTGTCACATCAGTGTTCAGGTATAAATTTTAACAAAAAAATTTATAAATTACAAACCAACAAGACCTGTTAGTAACAAGAATCAAATTTAAATAAGTCTCTACTACAAACACGTTCTTGCTAACTGAACCAAACCTCCTTGCTTAATTCGGATTCTTTCATGTGTTGGTAAATTTAAGAATCTATGTAAAAAGAAATATTTTTTTCTTTATTTATGTTAATGAACGAAAAAAACTTCGTAACCAATCCAGTTACGTGTTAGTGAGCGCATGAAATTGCACCTCCCTTCATTTCATTCCACTACAAATGTGTGACACAATTACCCAACAATTGCAATCCCCTGTATACTGTTTAGCGGCGGCGGCGTCTTCAATCCGATTGGGATGGGAGGGCCTGATCGCTACGGTGGCATATGGTGGATCTCCAACGGCTTCGACGACGCGGTGGGAAACTCGGATCGATCGCTACATTCAAAGACGTCGGCGTGGGTTGGTGATCTAATCTGGGGGCTTTGTCACCTGGTTTTGGTTCGGCGACCCATGCTAGATCGCGACGACGACGGCTGGTCTCCCTCAGGAGGTTTGATTGACCGTGATTTCAAGGCGGCGGCGAGGGTTGGTGAATTTGATCCGGTGACTTACTGTCACCTAGTATTGAGACGACAACCCATGCTAGATCGTCACGGAGGTGATAGACTGATAGGTGTTCTCGAAGCTTCTATTAGACACAGCGGCTCTTGAGTGGCGGCGTTGAAGATGATGGTTGAGGTAACATCTCTGATCGGCTTTGGTGTGGGGTTATAGTTGGTGGTCTTCGACAACGACACTCAGGTTTAATTTTGGTTTGGCGGCGGTGTTTTCTAATTGTTGTGTCGGTGTGCGTTGGTGAGATCGAGGTAAGATGTTAGATCAGATCAGAGCTTCATTAGATTGTTAGCTTTGTTTGGTTTCTCTCCGGCAGTTCCGAGTTTTTGAAGGGCGGCTGTTTGAGGGCGGAGGAGACCGAGGTCGAGTCGACCTTTCCATGGCGGATGGTCAGTGGAGACCACCGGAATGCAGGTAGCCGGCTCCGACGTGGAGCCCAGTGCTGGATGACAGAGAGATGAGGGGAAGTGTGGGTCGGGTGCCCAAGTTTTTTTGGGCTGCACCTTTGCGGCTTTGCTGGACTGGACTTTAGGGCTTCACTACCCTTATTTTCCTTAGGGTGGCTTGTGTTGGGCTTATGGAGGGCAAATCTCTAGCCTATATTTCTGTAGTTTGTTAGCTGGAATGTTGAGTGGAAATGTACACTATCGAGTCTTAGTTGTCACTCATTAGAATTGTGCTTTGCTTTAAGGTTATATAGGTTTAGATGTTATTTTAATGTGCTTTCTTAGGCTAAAATAAAGTCATTTTGTAAACATCAGTTTTTTAGTTAGCTTTTTTATAGTGTAAGATCTTTGAAGTTGTATTTGAGCTTTGATCACGGTTGATCAGTTGTTAGACTTGTTTTAGAGTAAAGTTCTCTAACTTACCATCATTGTTAATGAAATGTATGTACAGGGTTCTGTTTAGCAACTGAAGATGACAATAGCATCTTTCAACCTATATTTACACATCACTAGAATAATATACTCTAGAAATTTTAGAAATTTCTAAAATTTAACGATATTCCGGGTCATTATTCAAAAAAATTCTTCAACCACGACAAGCCGTTTATTAATTGGACAAAAACGGCGTCGTTTGTACCCAAAATCGAAGTAAAATAAGGTGTGCTGCTTTGGAGCTGCTGAGTGTTTCAGTTGGTCTGAGCTGAGAAGGAGAGAGACAGAGGCGATGGCGTACTTGAGCATGGGAGAGGCGCACAGAAGAATCACCGACTACCTGAACCGCTTCTGCGACGCCGTTTCAAACCAAGACGGCGACTTACTCAAGCGCCTCCTCTCCCTCTCCTCCAACAACCCCTCCATTCTCTCCCTCGCCGACGCCCTCAACGTCTTCCAGGTCTTCACTTCATTTCCGTCCCCAATTTCTCTCCCAATTAGGGTTAGGGTTTCTGATTTTTTTTCATGATTTTGTTACAGGACGCGAATAGATTGATCAAGCAGAACGACGACTACGCGCAATTCGGTGAGATTCTGGTGAATCTGTTCCGTGCTTTCCAGAGCTTCCGACTCGGTGGCTTCGTTGATTCGTACCAAGCGTATGAGAAGGCTGCAAAGTAATGATCTTTTGTGGTTTTGATTGATTTTGGTTGATTTGTAGTGAGTGTGGTTTCTGTGTTTGGTGTTTTGACTATTGGTGATGGTGCATTTTGCAGTGCTTTTATCCAGGAGTTTCGGAACTGGGACTCGGCTTGGGCCTTGCAGGCATTGTATGTGATGCTTTATGAGATCAGGGTTCTAGCTGAGAAGGTTAGTCCACTCGAATTTAGTTTCGAAATAAAAGAAGTAGAAAATATTGATGTGTGCTTTGTTTTGTTTTTGGTTGTGAAATTGTTGGGGAGGAGGAATATTGTGATAGTGTTGTGTGTATGTTTTTAGGCTGATAAGGAGTTGGTGACGAATGGGAAGTCCCCGGAGAAGTTGAAAGGAGCTGGCTCTTTCCTTATGAAAGTGTTTGGGACTCTTGTTGTAAGATTTCTTACTTTTGAGATTATGTTTCTCTTTCTCATCTTGATTAAAGGTCCATTAGTTTGATCATACTATTGCTAATTCTTCAATGGTGTTTTCGATCATAGGGAAAAGGACCGAAACGTTTGGGAGCGTTATACGTGACTTGTCAGTTGTTTAAAGTTTACTTTAAGGTTATATTTCAAGCATACATAGGTCATGGTACTTTTTAAAGTTTTACCTGAATTACCTGTAAGGGGATCTTTTACTATGTTGCAGCTTGGCACAGTTCACCTTTGTCGTAGTGTGATAAGGAGTATTGAAACTGCACGTGTATTTGAGTTTGAGGAATTCCCCAAGAGAGACAAGGTCAGGATTGGCTGTGATTGATCAGATGCAATTTTCACTCCTTTTCATTTGTTCTTCCCCATTCTCTTTCAAATTTTTTTTCTTAATTTACAGTTCTTTGTGTTTGTTCTCATTGCTGTACTGTGGTATGCAGGTTACCTACATGTATTATACTGGCCGCCTAGAGGTTTTCAATGAAAATTTTGCTGCTGTAAGTGACCTGTTTTTTTTTATGTAATTGATATTAAAACTTCAATATAGTTATTTAAGTTGAGATTTTGGGTGTGTTTTGACGGCCAACCACAGGAGTGTTGTATGCTTGATTTAAAAGTCACTGGACGAGCAGTTAAACCAAAACACATACTAGTTACAACATTGACTGAGGAGATGTGTCACTTACCTGTTTATTACTCGCATCAACACATGCAAAATCTCTAGGACAGAAAATTTGGTTTTTTTGTCAGGCCTGTATTAACTATATCAACTTGTATTTCCTGGCAGGCTGATGATAAATTGTCATATGCCTTGCAGCATTGCAACCCTCATAGAGAAGCAAATATAAGGTTTGGTTCAGGTTTCTTGCTGCATAAATTTTGCATCAGCATTACAGACTTTAAGGGGTATATGTAGAGTGGCAGGAGGGGAAAATTACTACTTTCATTGTTCAAGGTTTGAATGATGTTGACACTAGCATTTGATTTTGATAATTGGACAGCTGTTGCTCCATGTGTCTACAAATTGTAAAACATTCTGGCATGAGAAGTCAAATATGAGATTTACTAGTGTCTGCAGACATCGTTATTGTTTCACTCATTTTTGTATTGTTTTCACTTGCTTAGGATGATATTGAAATATTTGATTCCTGTCAAGCTTTCAATTGGCATCATACCAAATGATTGGCTCCTGCAACAGTATAACTTGGTGGAGGTATGGCATTCCCTTAGATTTGTTTGTTACTTTGTTTACCGACAAGTGAAACTTTTCAATGCTTGATTTGGGGAAATGAGATCTCCTAGTGACACTCAGATCTGCATGCCTAGAAAATTCTGGTCTCAGGGGGTGTGAATGTGAAGCTACAGATTCAGAACCAAATCTTATACTGCTATAGTTTCCATTCACTCAATTATCTTGAATAACTTCTAGTTGACAACTTTCTTGCTTTTGCAGTATAGAAATGTTGTGCAAGCTCTAAGAAGAGGTGACCTCCGACTTCTTCGGCATGCTCTTCAAGAGCATGAAGACAGGTATGATTTGCTTTCATTCTGAAGAACTGCAGATTTTTATACATCGTCTATCAGATGCTAAATTGTTTCCAATTATATCAGGTTCTTGAGATCTGGTGTATATCTTGTCCTAGAAAAGCTGGAACTTCAGGTCTATCAGAGATTATTGAAAAAAATGTAAGTTCCCATGTGACTATAAATTTTCTGTCTAAATGATTTCTCTGAGAATTCACTTCACGATGGGGATATCTTTATTGGGCAGTTACATTATCCAAAAGCAAAAGGATCCAAGCAAAGCTCACCAGCTGAAGTTAGAAGTCATTGTCAAAGCATTGAAATGGCTTGAAATGGACATTGATGTGGATGAGGTACTTGCTTCGCTGCGCCTTCCGTGTTTTATTTCCAGTTTCTGTTGCTGTAGGCTATCTAATCAAATATCTGGTGTGCATTGTAGGTGGAGTGCATAGTGGCAATACTAATATACAAAAGTCTGGTTAAGGGATACTTTGCACACAAGAGTAAAGTTGTGGTTTTAAGCAAGCAAGATCCTTTCCCTAAGTTAAATGGAAAACCTGTCAATTTATAGAGAAAATTGACGAAGGGGGTTCTGATTGTGGCATGGTATGCAAATTGGGAAAATTCAGATTTGGGGTTTGTTTCTACCGCTTTGTATTGAGTAACATGATGCAGCTTATTAGTGATGACAATGCTAAGGGGGGTGTATTGTAATTAGATTTTCATGATATTTTAAAGACCCGTGGATTTCAAAAGTTTTGAGGTATTCAATTAAGATTTATAACAGAAGATTTAAAATCCATAAAAGTGTGAGGGTATTCAATTACAATTTTTAATTAAAGATTTTAAATCCATAAAAGTATAGAGGTATTTAATACACAAATTTTTAAACATTTATTAAATGGTGGATTTGCACAGATTATCTAATATGAATTGTGAAGTAAACAATCGAATTCCATAAACATAAGATTTCTTTGGATTAACAATTTTTATATTTTATTATTTTATTTTATTCATCTCTCTCTTCTTTCCTTTATTATTACACTTTTATTTCATTTTCATTTATGTTTTTGACCTTTTTTTGCTGTAATACTCATCCACCCGGTTCTTGTGCGAACTGAACGTGAAACTTTGGTTTCATTCAGCTCCTTTATGGAAGATGGATAAATTATCATACACAATTATTATTTTTTTGTTTTTTGTTTTTTGTTTTGTTTCGTACACTGTTATAATGTGTTCAAGTTTTTCAATGAACTCAATAGGTTTAGATAGAGTATCCACACTTTGTTAGAATTTTTGAGAAGTTTTTATGTTATTACTTTTGTTTATGTACTCATGTTTATGTTGATAAACGATGAATTATAAAATGTTTATTTAATTTTACTAGAATCTATATAAATTTATCATTTGTTTTCGAGAATCTTAAAAAAGTTTAAGTTTTAAAATCTATATCAATCCAATAGATTTTATAAGAGATAATTAGAGAAAAACAAAACAAAATCCACCATCTTTTAAGATAAACTCATTTACTTTTTGTTTTTAAATTTACATCTAATGCAATAATTTAGTCTGCCTTATAGATTTTATTTAAGAAATTTAAATGTATTTCAATTTTTTCACTGTCATTTTTGTCCTTTTTATGTTCATTTGTTTTCTATCTTTAAGTTAGGTTAGAGGAATTGAGTTTTTGGTATAGGGTTTTAGGTTAGGGGTTGGGGTTTACGAGGAATTGAGTTTTGGGTATATATAGGGTTTTAGGGTTTATGGAGAAATTGGGTTTTGGGTATAGGGTTTAGTGACACATCTTGCAATTTCATTCTTGAACAGGTTCTATTTTTAAGATTAAATATAAATATTTTTTTTCAATAAATCAACCTAATTAATAGGTGGATGTATTTTAAAAGAGTATAAAGAGGTGTGTTTTATCTAAAATATATCTGGTAAATTGGATGTATTGTCAAATACCTCATTTTATAAATCTACATAAATCTAAAAACCCTTTCTAGATCCATCACTTAAAAATTATGTAGAAATCTAAATCCAACACACTTCATAAGAGACATCTTTGAGGATTATTCGTACTGCCCCTGTATCCAGTCACATTTGAGGTAGCTTGACAACGCTAGGAGTCTCATACTTTAGTACTGTGAGTTTGTCTTTTGAAAGCTCATAGCAATGTTATAGCCATGGTTTGTTATTCACTACAGCATTAGGAATGTCAACTTCATCAAGTTTTTAGCTCACAAGGAGTCACTGGCGTCCACTTTTTATTGGATAAACCTCCCCAGTTCTTCTCCATCTGGCATCACAGTTTCATTGATTGTTAATTTTCATCCACTGTTTATGACAAATATATCAGTAAAATGGATATACATTTACGTCCTAATATGTAGTTTTTGGTTTATACAGCTTGAGCACCGGTTGGAAATGAGATAATAATTTTTTTCAAGTCGGAAATGAGATAATTGAACTCAATAGACTACATATTAAACTTCCGGTAACACAAGATTCAGCCAAACAGTGCAGATGTTACTCCATACACAACCCGACCCCAAAATGGGGAAAACAAAAGAAAAGGGTAAATAGGAGGAACAAAATGCAACTCATGTAATGACCAAAGAATATCACATTCATGTCATCCCACTAGGGCATGATCCGATGAATCTGCTTTTCACATTGGACGAACCATGCCGATACCAAAACTTTCAAGGACTATCAGAGGGAAGGGTGGTCTGAATGTTTGTAGGCATCAAAATATTATAACCATCTGCTGCAGTTGATACAATCATGCCAGGAATTTGTGAATGCCAATGAAGTTCTTTCAAGTCTTTTTGTCCCTGTTAAAATAAAATAACAACCGAATTGATTTGAATGAACACTAGAGTTTTCTTAGAGTAAAACATATGACAGTACTATTTACCTGGTGAACAAATAGAAGCTGTGGAGGTAAATCTTTTGGAGCATTCACTTCCTCTTTTGTTTTAACTTTGAATTCTGCCTCCTCTTCCTCATCATTTTCTAAAGAAAGGTCCCATATTCTGGAAATAAAAAACCAATTATGACATTCTTTAGTTCTAACATAAAGAGTAGAGAACTACAGGCTTTCATTAGTTCATTTGTGTCTTTAATATTACTTACGTTAGCTGATTGTCAGCAGATGACACTGCCAAAGTGGAAGCTTCATGTGGACTCCATTCGATGGACGTAATAGGGTGTTTATGGTATTCAAAATGTGCCACGACAGAATCTCCTCCCTGTGTATAGAGGAATAAGAGGATATATCAGTTTTAGCATTATCAACATAGGGTCAGTGAACATCTGAGACGAATCTAGAAGATACACCGATGGTATAGTTTAACACTCATTGTAAATTACATACGGAAAGGTCAGATAAATGAAAGTTGTATATATATAACATGCAAAGGAGTATTACAGACTAGGGCAGAGAAATAATCCCAACTAAACATACCTGGAGCAGTCTGAGGTCACGGATAGAAAAAGTACCATCATCACTTCCGGATGCTAACATACAACTGGCCAGCCTATAAATCCAAAAATAAAGAAGTACCGGTATCATCATACCAAAATACCAAAGCAAATAACCCATAAAATAAATAAATAGAGAAATAAGATTAAGCACCTGTTCCAAGAGATAACATTCACATCAGCATTATGAGCCTTAAAAGAAGCTACAGGTGACTTCCCTAAACGGGTGTCCCATATTGCTATATTCCCATCCACAGAACAAGAAGCAAATACATCAGCTTCTGTAGGGCTCCACTGCACAGATACGAGTTACCACAATGTCATCAGAGGATTGAAAAAAGTATGAGGGAAAATATGGAGTCTATATTGTAAGATTGAACTCATCCAAAAAATATATATATTTTAAGATTGAACCATATGCTGAAAACAACATATACAACCATAGCTTCCCATCTTAGCTACATACCTGCAAATCTTCCACGCTTGCAGTATGCCCTATGTAGGGAGTGGTTTCAACTTTCCATGTTCCGTTAGTAGGTTCCCATAAATGAATATTACTCTTGCAGTCCCCTATGACGTACATTAGCGAGCATTAACAAATCATATTTAAAAGATTTCTTTTATAAAGAACCATATAAAAATTGCATAGCACCTGACAGAAGCCTTCCTGTTGCAAGAGGACTCCAGTCAAGAGCAAATCCTTCATCTTTATGCCCAAACTTATACAATGGTGCCTGGGTAGAAGGTCCTTGGCTGACTTCTGATTCTGATTCTGCTAAAGCATTCAGATGAGAACTGAAGTCCCAAACCTGCAAGAGTAACAAGATCGAGTCACATTTGAAGTAACATCTAAAGGCTATTTGCCGGTAAGATTAATATAGACGCAAACAGAACTTCAAATTTCACTTCTCAATCCATTTGGAACTTCTATAAAGTATGGTTGCCTTTTCACGAAAACCTCTCTCACCCTTTCATAATATACATATATAGTTGGTAATAAAACTAGCATGATGTCATCTTTTAGTTCTGCTACCTCATGTATGAACTTCATGAGTAAAAACTTTTGACAACCCAGTAAACGTTGAAAGAAGAGTGAGTCCTTCTATACACTTGAAATTATGATATATGAAGAACTCAATTAATATTCACACATGCGCCTACAATTGAAACATACTTAAGAAACTGATCCATGATATAAGGACACACTCTGACCTGCACATGACCAGTATCTCCCCAAGATGCACATATATGAGGATTTTGTGTCATGGCACGTATACGATTCACACATCCTTCATGAGTTACCTTGCGTAACTGCACATAACAACAAGAACATTGGAAATTCTCAAAGATGAGATTAAGACTAAGCAAGGTAAAAGTGAGAATTGAATCGGCAAGTATCTGATTTTACGAAAAGAAGGAAAAACAATTGCCTGCAAAACTGGTGCGCCAAATCGTCCGAGCTCCTCAACCTCGCTGTCTTCGTCACTATCACTATCATCACTACCCATATTGGACTCGTCATCTCCAGATTTGGTTGGCACTGGTTCGCGTTTCTTCCCAGAAATGTTGGATACTTTAAATATGCTAAGAGAGTTCCAAGAAGATTTCTCTGCCTGCACAACAACATAATCCCACCATCAAAATCAATAGGATTGATACATGAAGGAAAGACCAATATGTAAGCCACTCAATATTACTAACAAATAAAGCTCACCTGAGTCCCAGCAACAAAGTATACTGTATGTGAGAACTCTGTTCTCACCATCCCCAATGTATCTTTTACAATATCAAAACTGCCAAAAGTAATACACACTAAAGGATCAAATCAACACCTTCAATAACATACAAATCATCAGCTGAAAATCAAGTACACAAATTCAACTTTTGAGTTAAAAAAATTAAAAGTAAACTAACAGCAGCTAAAAAAGCACAACAATCTAACCTCGGACGAAACTAGACATACAAATTCAATCTAATCAAGATCAAATAACTAAAACCCAATGCAAAAAAATTAAACTTTAAGCTTTTAAAATACTTTTGCCAATCAAAAATAAGAGAAAACAAAAGTGAGAGGTAACCTTAGACAAGGCCAACCAATATGGAAGGCATGGAGAGAATTGTAAGCAGTAGGGTCACACTGGAGCTCTTCTCCTTCCTCCAATTTGTCCACACCTGGTTGCCACACCTTTGGCGGCGGCCCTGAAGACGATGAAGACCCATCTCCCTTATTCGAAGCCTAAACCAAAAATCCAATCCAATTCAATCGACGAAAGATTGAACCTTTGATTAACGATGAAAGGAATTAAGCTTACCTTGTTCTTTTTTTTGGCTTTCTTAAGGTTCTTGATGCTTCGGACCATTTCTAATCTTTTTGGGTTTTGCAGAAACGAGAGACTGATGCAGAATCAGGAGAGGGGTTTGGAGCCTCTAGGGTTTTAGCATTTTCAATTCCCTGTATTTCTCTATTTTTTATTAAAGAAATTAGCTATTTGGGCTTTCGCCTCATGCGTCCACTGAGACATTTGGGTGTCCCTTAACTTGTTAATCTTCAAAAAACATAGCTTGTTAAAAGTAAGGCTGTTTTTTGGACTGAAATCCGGACCGATGCGACCTGAATCCGGATCGATCAGGTCGGGTTTTGAAA